>JAADWJ010000165.1:0-39813 GCA_023336165.1 Pythium monospermum
CCCCCCCCCCCCCCCTCTCTCTCTTCTAGCTCTCTCTCTGGATCAGTATATGTGCTGACTTTGTATGTATTCCACAGCGCCTGCACGTTGCTTGACGGTGCCTGAAGAGTACTACAAGCGCGTCGAAGAAATGCACGAAAACGGGGGCTTTGGCTCCATTGGCCACGGCCGCGGCGCCTTCAAGCGTGACACGTCCATGACCAATTTGCTGCGCACCCATACGACCGCGATCTCGGCCCAAATGCTGTACAAGCTGGCAAACCAAGAAGGCGGCTTCACGCCGCAAAAATATTTCTCCATTGACCGCGTGTTCCGTAACGAATCCATGGACGCGACCCACTTGGCCGAGTTCCACCAAGTGGAAGGCGTGATCGCCGACTACGACTTGTCACTGGGCGATTTGATTGGCATCATCAAGGCGTTTTTCCAAAAAATCGGCATCACCAAGATGCGCTTCAAGCCAGCGTACAACCCGTACACCGAGCCATCCATGGAAATCTTTGCGTTCCATCCGGATTTGAACAAATGGACCGAGATTGGCAACTCGGGCGTGTTCCGTCCTGAGATGCTTCGCCCCATGGGGCTTCCGGAGAATGTGCGTGTGATCGCCTGGGGGCTTTCGCTGGAGCGCCCGACCATGATCAAGTACCGCTTGAGCAACATCCGCGACTTGTTTGGCCACAAAATCGACTTGGAACAGACCAAGTCGGCCAAGTTGTACCGCTACTAATACGTGGAAGTGGTAGTAGTGCTCCTTGGAAAGTATCACTACTTCTGCTGTTGGGTAGTAGTCAAGCCAGGAAGGAGGACCCAGCGAGGTTGATGCGTCCAACAGTAGTAATACAGTGGTCTGTAGGACGAACAAGGAGGGATTCGGTTGTGTAGTAAGACGATCACAGTGGTTTTCTATTGACATGGTTGGTGTTGTTGTTCTCGTCCTTCGTTATCCCGTCTATCCGGATTCTCTCTCTCTCTCTACTTACAGGTGCATTAATACTACGTCAGATACTGTTGTTTCCATCAGTAAAAGCCCATTTCCGTCGCGGCCTTTTTGGCTTGTTCCCAAAACAAAAACGTGAAAATCGTATGTGGCCCAATGCGAAAGTACTGCGCCGTCCAGCCTTTGTAAAAGCCACGGATGCCTTCGGCTCGGAACGTCTTGACCATGCAGTCCAAGACGCCGCTGTACAATTCGCCTTTGCCGTTGACGATTTTCTGGCTGTACAAGCGTGTGGACATGACGTCCATCGGGTTCATGGCGGTCGCGACCACAAAACCCGTCACAAAACTTGCTGTTTTTATTAATTAATGGGCAGGAGAAGAAGCCATAGTCACAGTCAGTGGGAGGGATGCAGGGGCAGTTACATAAACACAAAAACGTACATCCAAACTGGACGCTGAGTCCGTCTTTGAGACCGGCGGCCATGACGATCTCTTTGGCTTGCGTGTAGGTCGACAGTTGCGCCGCGGATCCCATCTAATGAAGTGAGAGGCACAGAGTTAGGCTTAGCGGAAGCGCACGTGCTGGAGGGATGCAACTGTGGATCACGCACTGCGACACGAGGAACGGCGGCAGTCACGCCACGGTACAAGCCAAGCACACCGTCGGTCTTGAGAACATGTTTAAAGCCTTCAATCTGTGGATAACACACACACACGTTTTGTCAGTTCGGCTACAAGAGCATGTTCCTGATCAATGCGGGTTGGAAGTGGCTTCCTCACCATGCCGCTGTAGTGGTACTGAGCATTCAGTGTCGCAGCCGAGCTGGCGGCTTGGATTCGCGCCTTCACAAGGAAAAACGGACTGCCCACGAACGCACCGATCATCCCTGACAACATCAACACAACAGCAGCAGGAGTTGCTCCAAGCGTCAGCGAGCGTGTCTTCCCCATACGCAGGGCTACTACTGTATCGTACCGGATGTAGCGCCTGCGGCAATGTTGCGGGGCATGAATGAGTAATGCGTTGGGTCGGTCGCGCCGTAAAACTTTTGCAATGGCTCAAAGAGACCCAGGCGAGGCGCATTCATAAACCACTGGTAGCCCATGCCAGGCACCAAGCCACGCTGGATACCACTCACGCCTTCTGTGCGCAAGATCGTGAAGAATCCGTGCACAAAATTGCGATAGCGGACGGTCGGCATCGCGCCGACGCGGCCGCTGCTGACATCTTTTGCCAATTCACCTTGCAGTTGCATGCGCGTCTTGACGACCTCCATAGGGTTGGAGAACACACATGCGCAGCTTGTCGCAACGCCGGCGATCGTAAAGTCCAATACAAAGTTGCGCTTTGGCGGCGCCGCAGCGGCGGCGGAAGAGCTCATGATGGATTTTATTGGCGTATGGAGCTCCTCCTCTGGTCTTGTCAAACAACAAAACGTTGGAATCCCCAACTTTCCAACAAGAGCGAGCCCCATGATATGGTGACACGCCGACGTCACGCCAATGTGGATGCACAAACACATTAGATATGGTTCAAACCGTATTTAAAGTCCATATTTTAATGGTCTAGGCCGAATATAAAACAACTGAGCGTTGGGGGAAACGAAAACGGGATGAAAAGTTAAGAAAAATGATGCAGATTGGCATGACGGTTGCCTGCACGTGCGGTCCCAGCAGGGGGTATGACATGCCGCAGTTGACGCACAAAGCGCTTGCAGTGGACACGGCTTGCCACAGTTGACGCACAAAGCGCCGCTGTCTCAGCTGGTCCAGTTTTCTCATTCTCGATTTTTTCCTCTGCTACTCAACCGAACAGCGATGGAGGAGCAACAAGCGACGACCTATGAGCTCTACACTCGCGAGCAATTGCCTCGCGCGCCAAGTGGCCGCAGTTGCAAGATCATGGACGTGGATGTGAATTGCTTCAACGTCAAGCTCGCCCATGATGCGCCGACGGAGTTCTTCAAGTACGATGTCTCGGCGGTGTCTCGCCGGCAGCAACGCCATGATGCGCCAACAGGCGTCACCACTGGTGGTGGTGCAGCGGCGGCTGGTCATGACCAAGGGACCGCGGTGGAGGCAGCGCAAGCCCCGCATGCGCAAGAAGCGAATGATGGACCCCCACACGCTGTGCCAATGGGTGATGTGGGCCATGTGGCTCCGCCGGCAACGGATCAAGTGGCGTCGCGGCCGTTGCCGAAGAGGCTCATGCGCGCCATCGTCGGTGAGCTCTTCTGCCAGCACAGCGATGTCTTTGACGCCGTCCGTGCAGTCCACGGCGGGATGGCAGGGATCATCGCGCCGCGTCGTATTGGCGATTGGGCCGAGCGAGTCTTTGAAGGGGTCGTGGTGGCCAAGTCTGGGAGTGTACGCCATGACGGTGTGTTTGACGTGACCGTCAAATTGGTGGCGATGATTAACGTCGACGAGTTGCGGCAATACGCCGATCTCCAAGCACCCCCAGTTAACCCATCCGAGGCACTCCAAGCGCTGGACATCGTACTGCGCCACTTGGGTTCGCAGCGGTTTTTGCCCATTGGCCAAAACTTGTACAGTGCCAAGAATGTGGTGCCACTAACCAACAGAACCACCGAGCTGTACGGTGGGACCCACCAAAGCCTCCACATGGGCAGCCCGCAGTTGTTCCTCAATGTGGACACTGCGGCGTCAGTGTTTTACAAGCAAGGAGCGCTTCTGGATTTGGTCTGCGCGGTCGCACAAGTGCGCGATCCAAGTGAGCTTGCTGGGTGCCGCGATCGCTGGACACCCACTGTCAAAGGCCTTTGCGTGAAGACAACCCATCGCCCAGTGGACCCAGTCCAAGCCATCTATGAAGTCGCACCGGTCGGCGCCGACCAAATGATGATCCAGCTTGGTCGTGGTGGCGATGCCGCCACTCGACCCACTGTCTCGATTCAGCAGTACTTCCAAGAACGGTACACGGTGCAGCTTCGCTTCCCCCAAGTACCAGTAGTCAATGTTGGCACGGCACGCCGCCCGGCGTGGCTCCCCATGGAGTTGTGTGAAGTGGCGCCAAGCCAGCGTGTGAAAGACGCGTCGCAAGTAGATCCAGCCGCGGTGGCCAAGCACTGCTGCAAGAAGCCAGCGACCCGAAAGAGCGAGATTGAGAACGCGATCTGTGAGGCTGGCTATGAAAACGATCCGTATAGCCAAGCGTTTGGCCTTGAGGTCTCTCGCAAAATGGAAGCAGTGATCGCACGAGTGTTGAAGCCACCCACGCTCACGGTCGCCTGGGATCGATCGAAAGCAGCCATACCGGCCACACCGCAACACGGTAGCTGGCAGCAACGTCGTCTGTACCGTGGTATGCCGTTGAGTGCATGGTGTGTGGTCAACTTGTCGTCGCTGGAGCCGCGTGTGGTCGAGTCGTTTGTGTCAAAGCTTGGGGACGAAATGGGACGGAACGGGCTGACGGTGGTTCAAACGAGACCACGCATTTTGAGTTGGAATCGGGGTACCGAGCACTACCACCAAGCGATTGGGCGGCTCATGAAACAAGCGTACGACGAAGTGGCGCAGTCCATTGGGGACCGACTCATTCTCGTGGTCAATGACACGCAAGGCAGCGACTACACGGAAATCAAGCGCATGTCCGACTCGTTCCTTGGCGTGGCCTCCCAATGTGTCTTGGCGAAGCATGTCCGACAACCAAGTGGCCAGATACCTTGGCAACGTTGTGCGCAAAATCAATCTCAAGATTCGTGGTTTGAATGTCGCGCTGTCGCAGCCGCTGAAGCTGCTGGACCAAGGGCGGACCATCATCTTTGGTGCCGACATTGACCACCCACAGTCGCCTCGTCAGCCAACGATCGCGGCGGTTGTCGCGTCCATGGATGGGTCCGCGGCTGGGTACGTGGGCCGAGTCACGCCACTGACCTCAAGCGGTCTGTCGGACGCGTTGCCGACGCTGCTCTGTGAGCTGTTGGCCAAGTTTGAGCAACGCAACAGTGGCGTGGTGCCGACCAAGATCGTTTTTTTCCGTGGGGGTGTGAACAATGGGCGCTTGGCGACGGTGTTTGAAGCAGAGATCAAGGCCATCCACCGCGCGTGGGCGCTTTTTCGCTCCGGCACGCCGACGCCACCGATCACGTTTGTCATGGTCTCGCGCCACCACCATCTTCGCGCGTTTGCGCAGGCGCCACGTGACGCGGACCGCAGTGGCAACGTGCCCGTGGGCACCGTGATCGACTCGAACGTCGTCGACCCGCGCCGTGCCGAGTTTTACCTCTACGGCCATGCGGGCATCTTGGGCACGAGCCGGCCCGCGCAGTACACGGTCGTGCTGGACGACAACAAGTTGACGTCGCCAGATATGGAGCAGCTTTGCTTTGATTTGTGCCACATGTTTGGCCGCACCACGCGGTCGGTGTCAGTCGTTGCGCCAATCTACTTTGCTCAAATTCTTGCGGCGCGTGGGCGCGTCTTGTTGAGCTTCCGAGCCAACAATGATGAGACTGAGACCGCGTCGACTGACAGCGACACGAGTTCCAGTGGTGGTGGTGGAAGCAACGGAATGCCTGGCGAGCCAGTGATCGAAATCCACCAAAACTTGCGCAACTCGCTGTTCTTCACGTGAGAACTGAGCTTCCGGTGGTCCTCGGCTCAAGTTCCCTCGTCCAGCATTCCAGCTTTCGTTTTTTCTTGCTTTTTGCTCTTCTGCATCTCCAACTACGTCTATGTTTGAGTAGTCAAGCCACAGTTCACAAAAAAGAGAAAATATAAAACATGTCTGGTTCAGGTATTCTTTGTTATTTTGTGCTTTGTTTTTCTCATTTTATCTTGCTGTAGTAAGTACTTTTTTCAACAACATGAATGGATGGAAGGATCGATGGACAGCTAGCTAGCTACAGACAGGAAGACTACTGTATATGTTGTTTACCGACGGCCCGGCGGAGGCGGAAGCGATGAATGGCCGCGGTGCTTTTGATCTGCCATGGGCATCGGGAACGAGTCGCGTCGCGATTGTGGGCCACCTGGCCCACCGGGTGGTGGCCCGCCAAGGCTTTTCGGGTTCAAGCCTGCGAGCCGCTGTGGTGGCGGCGGCCCCATCTTGCGGTCTCCTCCATCCATGGGATATCTCAGATTGCCTCCAGGTCCTTCTTCCTTGATCGAACGGCCAGGGATCCCACGGCGGTCGCCCTGCTGCTGCATATGGCCTGGAGGACCTTGGTTTTGCGCGTGGTGTTGTTGCTGAGCTGCTTGCATCTGAGCGTGGTGGTGAGCGGCCTGCGCTTGTGCCATTTGGGCATGGTGTGCCTGCGCTTGCGCTTGAGCTTGTGCGTGTGCTTGCGCTTGCGCGTGGGCGGCCTGCACTTGGGCTTGTGCGTGGTGGACGGGCACAGGTTGTGCGGCTTGTGGGTGCGACTGCTGCATGCCTGGCACCATGCCGCCCATGACGCCTCGAGGCATCATGCCGCCATTCATGCCGACATTGCGTTGCATGCCACGCATCATATCCATGCCACCGCCGCCGCCATTGTTGCCCATAACGCGACCTGGGTTCATGCCACTGCTTGTCGGAAGGCCACCGGGGCCACCGTCTGGCCGCTTGCCTGGGCCACCAGGAGGAGGTCCATTGACCATGCTCATGCCTCCTTCGGGTGCATTGCCACGCAAAATGTGGGACATTGGCGCACCAGGCGCGGGTCCTGGAGCACTTCCAGGCGGATTCCCTTGGCCACCAGCTTGAGCGGGTTGGGCAGCGTAGTTGGTCTCCGCGGTGGGACGAGCCGAGAACGTTGGCATCGGCGAAGTCGTCGGTGGTTCCGATGGGCCAGGCGCCGAGTTGGCACCGGGCATACCGATGGTGGACTGGCCCGTCTCCCGCGCACGCAACAACTCGAGCCGTTCCCGAATAAACTGGGCATCGGCGCCAAGCTCGGCGGCCTTTTGGTACGCATCACGGGCGTCGCTGGTCTGGTTACACGTATCGTACAAAGTGCCGACGTTGTACCAGACTTCGCAAATGTTTGGGTTGATGTTGATCGCGCGCGAGTACGCATCCAGCGCATCCAAGTGCTGGTTCAGTTGGTAGAACAACACACCCAGTGAACACCACACGTTGGGGTTCTGGGAGTCAGTGGTCACGGCATGCTTGTAGGCATCGTAGGCCTCTTCAAACTCATGGACGGCCATGTAGCAGCGACCCAACAAATACCATCCTTTGCCGTCATTTGGATCTGCGAAAAAACCCAACAAATTTTTGGAATAAGATGGACGTTTTTTTTCTTTCCAACCAACAGATTTGTTGGACAAAGGGAAAACGTACCGATATTGACCGCCTTCTTCAGGTATTCAATCGCATTCGCGTGCTCGCCGTGCTTCAGGCATAGCCAGCCAAGCTGCTGCAGTGGCTTGGCATTGTTTGGGTTCAACTCGGCGACTTTCATGTACGAACTCTTGGCCAATTGGATCTACATACACACCAACAGCAATAACAAAATAGAAAAAACGTTGGTAAGAAAACCAACAACCAACGAATAACATCAACAAACAACAAAAGTTGGATCGCACCTCATCCTTGAGCTCGTACACATGGCCGATCTGGGTCCAAATGTCGCTGGCCATTTCGTTAGTCTGCATGTTGGTCTGCACGTCGTGGAGCACCGACTTGAGGCGCTCAAGCGCGCCTTCGTAGTCGCCGCGCTGCTTCGCGATGATGCCCAATCGAAACTTGACTTCGAGCGCCATGTTGAAATTTGGCTCAAAGCGAAGCACGGCTTCAAACGATTCCTGCGCGTGCTCCAGCGAGCCGAGGCGTTCGTACAGCTGGCCGATGCCGTACCACATGCTCGGATCTTTCTGCGACATTGGGTTGTTGTACATCGCGTACTGGTACGCCGTATGCGCGCTCGTGAGGTCGTTCATCATGAGGCAGCAGTAGCCCAAGTGGCCCCAGGCCTCCGAGTTTTGTTCATTTAGCGAGACAAGGCCACGGAAGCAATCCGCCGCTTTGGTGTAGTCTTCCAGCTTTTCGTAGCAGCAACCGATCGCGAAAAGCGCGGTGGCGTTCAAGCGGTTGTGGGACAACACCTTCTCGTAGGCTACCATCGTATTTTCATCGTCACCCATCATTTCGGCGATGCGGCCCATCGTGAGCCACGCTTCTTCATTCGAAGCCGTGAGCTGACGAGATAACTGCAATGGTTCATACGGCACATACACAGAGAAGCGTTCCACAGTTAGACTTTGACTTCATCGGTCCTGTATCTAGCACTCTTGCTGAACGCAGAGAAGACGCACACTATTGGTTTCCTCCATCTTTGGTGTCGCCATGCACGTGATGGTCGAGCGACAGGGTTTGCACTCGTGCGGTTGGTGGGTTTTCTCGGCGGTGGGTTGCGCACACGAATACTGTGAGTTCCACTGAGTCGCTCCGCTGCCGATTGATTATTGACCGGCGGCACGTGTGAACGTGGAGGAGGGAACAACTCGAAGAAGGGGAGAGTGGGGGGAGGGGGACGAAAATGTCAGTGACTGGGTGAGCGGCTGGGACAGCCAATCTCGAGCGACGAAGCGGGAATGTGCGAATGGCGGAGGCGGGCGAGGAACAAAGTGGAGGCAGCCAGACGGGGAGGAGGAGCAAGCTCACTTTTGGAGAAAAACCTCATTAAAACCTCATAAACAACCATCGCTTTGATTCAAGTTTGAACGAAACTGTCATCCGTGACGCGTGACGCTCGGACACATTTGCAATGCCCCGTCGCTGTACACTGGACAAAAATGACTGAGCAATGCGAATGGTCGGCAACAGATGGGACGTGCGAGAGAGACTTGACCTGCAACCTTTTATTGCAATCGACCCCAAGTATTAATTACAACAGGTTATACGCGAACGCTGGGTTGACGGGAGGCCGATTGCGCGACGCGTGGATGTTGTCGACTGGGGCGACTCCGCGCGGTCTGGGAAAGTGCGGAAGAATTTTTGTTTTTTTTGGTTCTTTTTGATCGATGTGATGATGATATGACAGCTTGAACATGGGAGAAGAAGACAACTTTTTTTCAATTTGTGACGCCGTGTACATTCGAAGAACACCATGCACTTTGGGTTGCACGCCCTCCGTTCAGCACAGTGCGCTCCTTCCACGTTTTCCTGGCCTTCCACAACAGTCGCATGTTGGCAACAGATGCGTTTCTTCGACAGACATTGCCAATCGTGCATCTGGTTTTGGGCCTCCTGGACCTGAGAAAGTGAAAACCCCAGCCATGTGGTTCAGTGAAGGTCGACGCAAAACTTCATGATGGCGCCACTGGGCAAAGAGCATTCTCCTCGGGTTGGAACTTCCGAATCGGAAGGGACCTCGTCACGCCGTGGTAAAAAGACAGAAATACAAAATAAATATCCATCCACCCATTCAAGATCGGATCCACAATTTGTGACACGTCCTGTGTTTTTGTTCGAAATAAATCGGCTCTGAATCAGGACAGTTTCATGAACAAACGACGCCATCGAATCTGAATGTCTGTCGTTCACCAATTCAATTTTGAATCGTGGACATTGGTTAAAAAGTTTGACAATCACTCCCTAGTGAAGTTTCCGCCTCACACGAATTTTGTTCAACCAAGCGGAAAATGAGGGGACTTCAATGGCGCGGTCATCAGCGGCTGCCACGGATGATAGCGCCAGCCACAGCACTTCCTGCACGCATCACACTGTACCAAATGCGTGCGCGTTCTTTTGTCATTTCGTCCACGCGCCCATCTTCCCGTGACTTGAACTGGCGGCGTGGCAGCCCCAGCGGCGTCGCGTACTTCAGCCAATTGACGCAACCATCGTCATCGTCTTCGTCGTCGACAACACAAAATCCACAAGCGTGCGATCCATCACATGATACAAACACGAGCGCTCAACCGCAGCTTGACACAGATGCGACAGAAGCGATACGAAGCCAGAATGACAAGATCAACCAAGGTACGGTCGTGTGGGATCCCCCCATCATTGTCCGTTTTGATCACCATCGTAGCGTTGCTGACCATCGTGCGCGCTCCATGTTACTATACAGGCAAGGAAGCGATCAAAATCACACAAGTCGGCATGTACGTGAATCTGAGCATGGCACTCTCCAAGGTACGGTGCGCCAGACGACGGCTTGGTACTGAAGACGATACCACACGGTTGATGTGGATCTCTCATGTTCTATGGTCACCTTCCATTGTACTGTGTAGGGCGTACTGGGTGTTGCCAGCCACTCGAGCGCACTTATTGCTGACGCGGCCCACTCGCTGTCGGATTTGCTTTCCGATTTTGTGACACTATGGAGTGTCAAAGTCTCGCGCTTGCCGCCCGACCAAAAGCATCCGTACGGGTACGGCAAGTACGAAGCCGTGGGCTCCCTCTCGGTCGGCACGATCCTCGTGCTCTGTGGACTGGGCATCGGAAGCGACGGCATCCACAGTCTCCAACAAATCTGGTCAGGCGCGGCCAATGCCGCCACGACGCTGCCCCAATTTTCGTTGCCGTTTCTGCCCGATCTGGACCGCAACACGCAACTTGCACTAGCGGCGAGTGCGGCGGCCGTGTCGATCGGTGCAAAAGAAGCGCTTTACTATGCCACGGTCGCCATCGGCAAGCGCGCCAACAGTAAAGTGCTGATCGCGAACGCGTGGCACCACCGCACCGATGCGATCTCGTCCGTTGTCGCACTCGGTGGTATCCTGGGCACGATGGCTGGTGTACCATTACTGGATCCAGGTATGACAAAAAAGAGAGGGATATCTTGCTGTGGGCTTGGGGATAAAGAGGATATGATTTTGACTCATTGACACCCTGTTGTTTTGTTGGGTAGCCGCTGGCATCGCGGTGTCGGCGATGATCGTCAAGACGGGCGCCGACATTTGTATGGACAGCGTGCGCGAACTGACCGACAAAAGCGTGGAAGATGAAGTGCTGGCCGTGCTGGATGAAGTGGTACGTGTATTGCAGATCAGTAGTCGCCATCATCGTCTTCTTTACCATATATGTTGACACTTGTGGTGTTGTGATGCTGCTCATTGTCAGTCTCGCAGCGTGGAGGATGTGCGGCTCGTCTCCAACATCCGAGCGCGTCGTATGGGTCCCTACACACTCGTTGATCTCCGTGTCCACGTGAGTTATACCCGGTACTAAAATTGGAGCCAAGAGAATCGCTCCGTGACTGACCGTTGTGCTGCTGTGTGTGTGTGGTCGTGGATAGGTCCATGCTCGCACCAGCATCTCCATGGCACAGCAAATTGCAGCGCGCGTGCGGTCCCATATCTTGCGCAAAATGCACGACGTCTCAGAAGTGCTTGTCCATATCGATGCCGACTTTCGTACGTTCTGTCTATTCCTCTATCTCCCTGTTGGCGGCCGGTTGACCCTGGACTTGTGACTGACTTTTGATGCTGCAATAGAACCGGAAGACCGATCCAAAGTGAGTGCGAAACAATTGCTTGAGCTCGAGATGCGGCCGTATAAAGAAATCAAAAGGGACGTCAGCGACGCACTCGCGACCATCCCAGAGATCCTCGGAACGACCCACATCAACACCCACTGGGTGCCGTACAAAAACGGCAGTGGCACCGTCGTCGACGTCGCGATCATCGTGCAGCCCCATTTAAAAGTCGGAGATGTCCACGATGTCGCGAAGCGCGCACGAAAGTGAGTTTTTTTTGCAATCTGAAGGGACTGGAGAGGGTAATGGCAACCCACTGGAATGGATTGCTCATATTGATCCATGTGGCTTTTTGTTAGAGCGATTGAGGCGATTTCGTACGTTGCCGAGGCTGATATCCACCTGGAGCTTCTGGATGACCAGCAATGAGGTCCAGAGGAACACCACACTTTTGAATTTCTCATCGTCAGCGGACAATAAAAACACAATTTTGGAGTCATGTGATTGTCTACAAAAACGTACTTCGAAGTAGATATTACGAATTACGATCACGCCTAATATGTAAAAAATCCAGGCCCATTTTTTTTTTTTTATCGTCAAAACAAAACTGTTTTTTTCTTTTCCCCTCTACTTTTTCTTGGCTGGGCGTTGACGAATGATCTTTCCCTTGGCCTGTGGCGGTTGGCCTTGGCCTTGGCCCCATTTCTTATCCTTGCCTCCCTTGCCTGCTGCTGCCGCCGCAGCGAGCTGGTTCTTCTTAAAGCGGAAGCGGGCGGCCTTGTCCGACGGCGCCATCTCTCCAGGCTTCTGCACGGGCAATGGAGTCGTTCTCTTTGGCTTGGTCTTCTTATCAAACATAAATGTATCTGGTTCTTCACCGACTTCTTGGCGGTACCATTCGGCATCTTCGACTTCGGCTTCGTCGTTGGCATTATTTGGACGGTACCCATCATCAAAGGTGTCGTCATTTGCGTTCTTGCGCTCCAGACGGCGCTGCTTCTTGGCATCGCGGACATCGTTTTTCTTGGCGACGTTGCCTTCTTGCTCTTCACGGCGCTTCCGCTTCAGTGCCAAAGCCATTTCTCGCTTGGCCTTGTCCTTGGCGGCTTCTTCCGGTGTCTTGTTGACTGTCATAATAATAATATAATTGTCAGCATCACTGTTGACTCGCTCAAAGAAAAAAATGATCCAAATATTAAACGTACTGTAGGCGTGGTACAGCACATCGCCCTCACACACTTCGCGTTCGACCTTTGTCAGGCTGAGTGTGAGCCGCGGGCCGATCTCGGCTAGTCGCACGGCACTCTTCTCGGCCTTTTGGTTGCCTCGTCCGCGGAACGAGTCAGGAAGTGTGACGTGGGTCGTCTCATCTTCTGCCTCCGAGTCGGAGGTGACACCGCCATCCAGACCAGCGCCACGGCCGAGCACGTACTCGCTGATGTCATCCAACTTGGACAAGTTGGGGATCTTGGCGCGCACAATGTTTTTCACACTCTTGGACAACCCGAGCGGGTTGGCGCGGACCACGTACTGGCGGAACTCGACCGTGTCGGTTTCCTTTTCGTAGTTGAAAAGCACGACACGGCGGCATTCGGAAAGCTTGACCGTCTGCACGTCGATGGGTGGGAACATGTTCTGAAACGAAACGTTCATGAGCTTGATGTGGTCTTCTGTGCCTGTAAAGTTGTTGAGCACGACAAGAGGCTTGGAGGAAAACGACGCCTATATAGAGATGAATATATGTATGTATATGCGAGTGAGAAATGAGTGGGAGATCAGTGGCCATGGTGAAGGTTCCAGAATCGTAATGAACACGTACCGAGGTATCGATGGGACGCTTGTGGATGAGATGCACTTGGCTCATGAGCGAGTAGCCGACCACTTTGAACGAAAGTGTGGGACCACGCGGGATACGCGCGATCTTCATGTTTGTGCCGGCTTCCGTGCTTGTGAAGAAGATGAAATGCGTGACACCAAGCGGCGCACCGACCGCGACAAAGTCTTTCAAGGTATTCTTACGCTTTTCGCGCAATTTGTCGGCCGTGAAGGGCAACATGACGCGACGCACATCTTGCACAAGCTCAGAAATCACCGATGGCACCTTGCCCATCTTGAAGACAAAGCTCATTGGTGTGCTCTCATCCTCCGCCTTGGCGCGCTCGGCCACGTGGGTCCGGGTCTTCTTCTGCTCACATATCAAGGGAAAAAAACGTCAGTAGAAGGCCTCACTCTCACGCAGAGGCACATGGTGGATAGCTCGTTCTTCGTACTCGTCGTCCTGCTTTCTTCGGCATTGTTTACGTGTAAAATGGAGCAATAGACAGCGCCTTGCTTGTGGAGCCAATTGCAACTTGTTCAACACCCTTTCACTCAAACTCGCTGGTCACCAACCACAGTCGCTGGCAGCGGCAAACCTCAAAAGAGTGACACAAACAGTGACGACAGCGTTCCAAACAAATACATGTAGAGCGCTCCACATATCTGTGTGGAACGCATCATTGCCGAGACTCAAGAAATGCCAAGTGCATCATCACATCCCAATGAGAATCTCATTATCAGGGAACGAAAACCCCCCACTACCCAAGCCTATTGGGGTGGGTTGGGTAGTTGGGTTGTGGTTATTTTGGGCGGTAGCGTACTTAAGAGAAGATCATACATTTGCCGAGTGTGGTCAACAATTTTATATAATAGTATTCGCTATTCCATTTCTCATATGTACCATTACGGTAACCCTTACGGTATTGGTCGTTCGACTTGGTCTCGCGCTTTAGTGATGTCACTAAAACATACATCGGCAAACTGTGCGGTTTTGTATAGATCTCGCCAAACCAGAACCTGTGGTAAAAGAACATCTGAATAAGGACAAACAGTTTTTTCGCAATTGGCTTTCCTGTCTTTTTGGTGTTGTTTTTAAGGTGTCTGCGCTATGTCATGCAAAACCCATTCTACCCCAGAGATTTGGGGTGGGTTATGAGGTTTATCCCCAAACCCCAAAAACCCACGACCCCTCATTTCGTTCCCTGCTCATTAAGAGATGGAGAAGCTGTGCACCATGGCGGCAACTCCATGATCACATTCGAAACCACCACGGATTGTGAGGCTTTGACTCAAAAGTACTTGACGATCATATTCCCCACTCTCTCGCGGATGCTGTGCTACGCGCGCGCTTGCCAGAACCGTCACAGACCTCAATGTACAACCTGATCACTGAATGCATCTGGTGGCGAAGCCCACCCAAACACCATCATGCTATGAACACAAACCCAGTCAGGGAAACCAGCAAGGGCAGCTCTATACAGCACTGAAGTGATGATGTACACACCGGTTGCGGCCGATATCCGGTATGGACGACTCCACAAGCGGAACCTGCCAGATGCACACATACCCAGTTCAACATCACCATCTGGCTCGCTCCGACTTGTTGCTGAGGCTTGTTCTTCATTCAACCAGTATTGGTCATGGTGGCCAAAAACTGACCACATACAGTAACCAGTCTGCTCAACACCATACACCGGTACGGTGTGCCGACCCTGCAGAGGAGCCATTTGTGGCCATTCCCAGATTCTCGCGATTGAAAGACCAACGTATTTTTTCCAACTCGTGCGAGAATGCAGTTCCTGAGTCGCCGATATGGCGTCGCGCTCGCAGCTGCAATCGCTTGTATGTTTGTGAGCAACGTCGCCGCTGCGTCCTCTGGCTCTGGCTCGGTGGGTGGGGATGGCGCCACCACCACCACTGCAACACCAGTAAGCGACTCGTACGCTACACCAGCTCCTTCGGCGATGCCCGGCTCCAAAACGTTTGCCTACGTCGACAACGTCCAGTGTACGGACGTGGTCGCGAATGCGACGTTCCAAATCTATGCCAACAACCGTGCGCTTTTCGACGACTGTGTTGTGACCGGCAAGTACCAGATTTTCCCGTACGGCGGCAAGTTGCCAACGCAACAAGAAATCACCACCATGGTGCGGTCGGCATCGTGTCGGTCCGTGTTCACAGCGTGTGTGCTGGGCAATTTACCACAGTGTGATATCGGTGGGCTCGCGCTGAAGAGCGCGACCGAGACGTTGCTCAAGATCGCGATCGATGTGGTCAACGGCGTGGCTGCGCCCGACTCGGAAAAGTTTTACGAGTTGCTTCTTTGGCGCCGTGATGTCAACCTCGCCCAAGCGCGTGGTCTTCCGTACGACCAAGACTCGCCTCTCTATGGAGAATACTCGCGAAATCTGTGGAAGGCGCTCACCAACACCAACGTCAAAGTGGCAAGCGATCTCACCATCTCGTTCGACGGAGCGAGCCAGGCAAAAGGAGACGTCTTCGCCAACGTCACCAGCGGCTCGGACGCCAGTGCCCTGATTGGCAAAGTGAACCCAGGTGATGCCTCCCAAGTCGGCAGCTTCAGCAACGGGGTCAATGTGGAACTGCCAGGCAAATCCGCTGCTGCTACCAGTTTGATGGCCATGCCAAGCAGCAGTGCATTGCTACTGCAAGTAGGTGTTAGTGTCGTGCTTTTGGCCTTTTCACTGTTGTGAGAATGAAAATTTTGGATGAGAGCAGAATGGATGTTTCTTGTGTTACTGTACAGTTTTCTGTAGTTGTTGTGTTCTGTGGATGCGTTAATAAATGGAAAATGCGTTGCCTATCTTACCTTGCCTTGTGCAAGTTCCATGGCCGGTGTGTATGGACCGATGCCTTGCATGTTGGACAGAGATGAAGAGTCCCATGAAGAGCGCACATGCATTGCTTTCCGGTGTTCTCCAAAATGGCTACATATTCCCTCCCAAAATAGATTTTTTCAAAATTTGATTTTCGAGCAAACCCATCTGGTTTATCGGATTTATGCGGTATCCTGGTCTGGCTCTCTGTCTGATCTCACAGTGAAATCAAAATCAAAAACACAAGGTGGTCGTGTTGTGCCAGATGGAAGAATAGAAATCTCAAGTGTCTCTTCATTTCACAGCCAAAAATGGAGACCAGAGTCACACTCTCTCGCTCCATGCAACTGACGATCAGCAGCGTCCGAACTCACCCACAACAGACTGGTTGCCGCACGGCGCGCAAATCCTTTCACCACCTCATGAGTCTCATGGTATCCATACCGGTATAATAACTGCAGAGACGACCATCTCTCAAGCTCAAACATACAGCGTCGTTCTTCCTGCATTGCGCACTTCGCCTCGGTTGAAGAGAGGCTCAAAATCCAGCACGCCGCAACGCGTACTGATACACTGCGCTGTATTGAACAGAACATTTCTGCCAGCTTTTGGGCAGCCACCGTGTCGTGAGTCGAGTCTCATTTGAGTTCCGTCCTGGCCACGCCACCACAAGAGACCCAGTTATCCATTTGTAATTTCGGAAACACGCCAAACGAGTTCAGAATGCGCAATGTGTTCGTGGTCTCGTGCTCGCTCGTGCTTGGCGCGGTGCTGGCATCCCGATCGGATACCCAGACAGCCCAAGCGCCTGTCCCCACGCCATCGGCGACATTGAAATCGTCATCGCGCCATTACCCACCACGCCCCACAGGTCCTCTTCCGCTGCCTCCATATCCAATCCCATTCCCATATCCATTCACCGGGTTCCCTGCTGTGACGGCAGTGAACGACGAGCCCAGGACGCCCGTGCCTATCAGCACCGAGGCGACTGCGACAGAGACGCCCGACCCGACTGCCGCCGACGTGCCGGTGCCAACGACCGAACCAAAGGCGCCCGAAGAAGCTGCCCCAGTGGCCACCAGCGAAACCCCAGCAACCCCACCACCCGCAGCAGCGAAAACCACTTCACCAAGGACACCCGGTGCTGCCACCACACCCGCACCTACGCTGTACGTTGCTCCACCGATCCCGACCGCCTCGGTCGACTCCGAGACTTTCCAGAAAGTGGACAATGTGGTCTGTGGCGACGATGTCGTCCACACCATTTACACCGTGTACACCAAGAACCGCGCGCTCTTTGACATGTGCGCTGACAAGAGCAAGTACCAAATCTTCCCTTTCTCTGGCACGAGCCCGACGCCCACGCAAATCTACGACCTGGCGACAAGTGACGCCTGCACCGT
This sequence comes from Pythium monospermum, assembly GCA_023336165.1. Classification (NCBI taxonomy): domain Eukaryota; phylum Oomycota; class Peronosporomycetes; order Pythiales; family Pythiaceae; genus Pythium; species Pythium monospermum. The sequence continues at coordinate 17,374 of JAADWJ010000165.1, forward strand.
GCTGTTCACCGCGTGTGTGGTCGCGCGTCTGCCCACGTGTGACACCAGTAGCATGGACCTCAAGGCCGTGACCGAGTCGCTGCTCAAAGTGACCATGGATATTGAGCACGGTCGCCCATCTCCCGACACGAAGCGGTTCCATGAAATGCACGTGTGGCGTAGGGACTCGAATCTGGCCAAGGAGGCCGGTGTCCCCTTCGGAAATGACTCGGCATTGTACGCCGAGTACACACGCGATGTCGCCGCGGCGCTGGACAAGTACAGCGTCCAGGTCAAGCCCGATCTCACCATTGTCTTTAACGAAACCATCACCAACAGTGGCGGCCACAGTTACTTTTTCAACAAGACCAGCGGCTCGATCGACGAGGTCATTGGCGGCGTCCATGGCGCGGATATGTCCGGCAGCTTGGATGAGGTGAAGACTACTCCGCCGACCGCAGTGGAAGTCCTGAGCGCGGCGCCATCGATCATGGCTCGCGGCCACGCGATTGCACTGAGTGTGATCTTGCTGGTGTGTGGCGTAGCGCTTTTCTAAGGGGTAGTGTACGAGGAGTGTTCACGGTGGTGTTGATATTTTTTTGGTGAGGAATGTATAACGAAGTATAAGAGTCATGTGGTATATCCATGGAGACATACTATCTTATGAAAGCTTGACCCGCTCACTTGATGGACAGGATCACTTCTACTGTACCAGTAGTTGCCGCTTCAAACATGTCAAATGTGCTCCAATTTCATTCGAAAAGGTCTCAGAGCATGGAGCTTGGTGGCCTTTGGTCAATCCCGTGGCGTGTTTCATTCTGATCTGGACAGTAAAGTACTGTGGCAAATATCCAGTGCCCGTACAACAGAGAGACGCTGACGTGTTCTACTTGCACCAGCCTGGTTTTTCCCAGGAGATCGTTGCCACCGGCGGCTGACTCAGCCGCTGGTGCCGGGCTGAGAACTCCACGCAGTGACCACGTCGACCGCGACTCTACAGGATCCACCAAATTCTGGCGCTTGGAGTTGAAGTTGGCCAAAGTGAGCTGGTCCGTTCGGAGTGATGGTAAATAAGTGAGCCAGACAAGGGTTTCCCAGAGATTGAGACCATCTGGGCCATGAGGCCCTTCGTGCAGACGAAGAGACGACCACCGTTCATGCAGTGTGGCGCAATGAGAAGAACGATGCAAAGTTCGGTCCGTCGGAGCCCCAGATGTTGGTGACACGCCCTTGGTTAGTTGATCACGATCTCTTCAATGAGTGCCTCTTTCACCCATTATACAATAGCAAAATGGTTCAGCACAGAATCGTAAATAATTGTCAAAGATGGGAGAGACAGGCGTGGGCACCTGGAGGCTGGAGCAGAGGGCAGATTTGATGAAAGGCATGCGAGGATGACGCACGACCATGGTCGCCATGCTGCTTGATATCCCTGATGCAGCAAAAACATCATTTGCTCATTTTCCGTTGCGACGACAGCCAGCGGCACCGCCATGCCTCGCTTCCTCTCTCTTCTCCTGTGCACCTTGATGGCGCTGGTCGCTGGCCAAGATCAAGGCACTGTCCATTCAGCGGACACAAATGCTGGATCGATCAAAGTGCTCGATGCCGGGGCACCACCAGCAGCGACGACCGAGTATGTTCCAGCACCGATCCCCGTGGCGACAGAAGATTCGACCACGTTTCGCAAAGTGCCAAACCCCGAGTGCAGTGAGAAAGTGTCTGGACTGGTCTCCCAGATCTACTCCAAGAACCGCGACCTCTTTGACTCTTGCGCCGAGCATAGCCAATACCAGATCTTCCCATTCTCTGGTGTGCTGCCGACGCCCGAACAAATCTATTCCTTGGCCACGACCAAAGCCTGCACGGCCATGTTCACAGCCTGCGTGCTGGCCGATCTGCCACAGTGTGATATCAGCGCGCTCGGCTTGAAATCTGTGACCGAGTCGCTCTTGAAAGTCACCGTGGATGTGGATGAAGGCAAGCCAGCACCAGATACCAAGCGCTTCCATGAGATGCATTTTTGGCGCCGCGATGTCAACTTGGCCCAAGCCGCCGGTTTGCCCTATGGCAATGACTCGCAATTGTATGCAGAATACTCGCGCAATCTGTGGATCGCGCTGACCAAGTATAATGTGAGGGTCTTGCCCGACTTGACGATCGAGTACGACTTGGCGGATCTCACAAGCGCAGTGAATGGCACGGGTCTGAATGACAAGCCCAGCTCGCTCACGTTCAACATCACCGACAATCTGATCAGTTCTTCTTCATCATCATCAAGCAGCAGCGGGAAGACCACGGCTGGAAGCGGCAGCAACGCCACCACAGTGCCAAGCAGCGCTGCTACCACCGCCGCCGCCATGGTGGGCTCTTGCGCTGCTATCGCCACTGCCTTGGTGGTTTTGTATGTTTAGTTTAGACATGGAGACGGACGAGAAGAGTGTGTGAGGTTGTTTGTGTGCATGTCTCGAATGAGTTGAAGCAGGGTTGGCGTCGAGTGGAGTGGAACGGTACTACATGAATATATGAGAATTTTACTGGTGACCAATGCTCCCGAGATATTCTGCTGTATCCTGGTGGCAATGGGAGCATATTCCCGGGACACTGGCTTTGCTTGATGCAAAGTCACGCATACTGGTTGTCAGTTCGTTTTTGGACCGCGAATTGAAAGTCGAGCAAGTAACGAGCAAGCACCGAGGAAGTAACGCGATAGTCAGCAAGCATGTGACCTTGCCTTGGTCGAGGTCATGTTGAGCGAACATGTCAGCTCCAAACGATGTTGCAAAACGGCGAAAGAGTCAGACCCTCACCACACTATATTCGGATTTGTTTCCGATATTAGCTTACTTGCGTCCCCAATTAGGACTATTTTCGTGTTTCCGGCGTTTTGTGTAGTGGACCACATTAGTTTCGGTGAGCGAGTTCCATCCATTTGCCGAATCCAGATGGAGATCAGCTCGTTCTGACACCATGGAAGGAATCAAACATCATCTGGATGATCATCCAAGGTTCAGCATTTGTCCCTATGTATTATAGTGAGCAAGCAGCGGTCGTCAGGTGAATCAGCTGGCTGGTGAAATCACAGTGCCGCTGAAACGACTGACTGCTTGAGTCAAGCCCTTGACTGCTCGAACCCTCCAGGCAATCATCTTCGACCACAAGATGGCGCATAAACCATTTGTCAAGAGAGAGCACAAGAGGCAGAGAGAGAGAGGGGACTCAGATCCATCAGGTTGACGTGACGTTTGGCGGCGACCGGTCTGACCAAGAGGTCCATCAAGCGTTTCGTGGGTGGTTCATTGCCCCTGCATTCACTCCACAATAGTACACGAATATGAAGCCTCGGCGGAGCTGCTTGTCATGGGCCATGCTGTTGTTAGCATGGCTGGTTCTGTCTCACGACGCTTTCTGTGGGGTCGCCAACGCCAACGCCATCGAATCCACAACCAACTCGTCGTCCATAGAACCGCCGCCGCCGTCCACGGACGTCAAGTACATGAGCACCAACGAGCCGGCCTGTGGCGACTCGCTCACCCACACGATCCTCACTCTCTATGGTCGTAACCGCAACATCTACGAGCAATGCGTCTCCGAGTCACAGGGGTATTCGCTTTTCCCATTCTCTGGGTACTTGCCGTCCGACTCGCAGCTTATCGCGATGGTCTCGTCACTGCCATGTCTTGCCTTTTTCCAGGCACTGGTTACGCTTTCGTCGGTCAAAGAGTGTAACCTTGGCGGCATCGACTTGCTCTCCGCACTGGAAACGCTGCTCATGACCTCCCAGGATATCGTCGCCTCGGTCGCGCCATTGACCAGCAGCCAATTTGTAGAGTTTATCCAATGGCGCCATCTGCGAAACATCGCCAAAGCAAACAAGCAGCCCTATGACAAAGCGTCCGACTCGGCTGTCCAATTTGACACACAACTCAAAGAGGCGGCCACGCGGCTTCAAGTCACACTGAACGAACAGCTCCAAATCACAGCAATGGATGGCAGAATCGTAGGCTCGAGCGTGATGGGTAGCGTCTCCTCTGGGGAAGTCGCAGGGGAAGCGGAAGCGCGAGAAGCCAAGGATTCGTCGTCTTCCAGCAGCAGCAGTTCGACTGGCGAGACCACGACCAAGTCCTCGGGCGACACGATCAGCAAGACGTCGTCTGCTGCGCGTTCAGTCCATGGAGTGGCCAAGGCCAATGGAACTGTACTGCCTCTTGGCGTTCTTATTAGCGTCGTCTTGGGACTGTGGTCGCTGTGAAGCTGCTTGGAGGAGGGCTGGCTAAATTATAAGAACAAATCTAACTATTATTTTAATTTGTTTCATCTCGATTTAACTTGATTTTTGTATGCCCGAGCAAAATATCATCAACCAAAAAAAAAAAAATCAATGAAAAAAATATTACGGTCAAAACACCTAAAAAATCGCTCTCTCGTCTCTTTCTCTCTCTCTAAAATTTCGCTTTCCTCTTTTTGCCCAGTTCTTTTTTGGCTTGCTTTTTGTCTTCCTTGCTGAGCTTGAGTGGGTCAATCATCTGGCCGGCGCGTGTGATCAGCTTTGGCTTGGTGAGTGCATTTGTCGCGGCCGACGTATTCCAGTCGCTGCCCAATGGGTTGCGCATCGCCATCTCGTACTCTTCACGGCTGGTGAACGGGTACGGCACATCTTGGACTGCGAATTTCGACGCGCGTTTGTCTTTCTTTTCATTGATGAGCACGCGATCCATTTTGCTGTCCTTGCGGCTCAAAAGCACGCTTTTTTTAGTGGCTTCGGCAAGTTTCACGGCCGATTCTTCTCGTTTTTTCTGGCGGAAGGATTTCTGGATCCCTTCACCGGCCCAGGAGCCCCAGCCTGTCATCCCGACCAATTTGGCGATCTCGGCGCCTTTTTTGGTTTGGGTATCACGAGAAGCGAGGTCTTCTTTTTCTTGCTGGATTTCATTTTCACCTTCATCGGCAAAGGCAAATGCACGCCGCACCAGTTCTTCTTGGGTGACAACCGACGCGTCGTTTTCGGTCGATTTCTTGGCCTTTTTATTGGCTGTCGTTGTGGCAGGAGCCTCCTCTTCTGGCTGCTGTTCAGCAGTGGCCATGGCAGCATTGGCCTTGCGCTTGCTGCCCACGGCGTTTTTAGCAGCCTTGGCGATATTGATATCGTCATTGATGGTTTTGTGGCCCTTTTTGGCCACCGACTTGGCAAGCGCTTCCATGGCCATGCCCATATCCAGAGCACCAGCAGCCGCAGCAACGGTTGCCTTTTGGCCGTTGGTTTTCTTATCCTTTTTGCTTTTCTTCTTATTCTTGGTCGCCGCGCTGCTCAACCACGGGTTTTCAGCCTCCACCGCTCCTTCATCCTCTTCTTCGCCATCCGTATGGGCCGCGCCTTCCGCAGCCGCCTGCTGTTGTGGTCGTTTCTTGTTGCCCAGCTCCATGGTCGCGCCGTCGAGTGCGTCTCCACCCTTGGTCACATCCACAGCTGCCTTGGCCGCACCACCAGCGCCCAAGTCCACGGCGATCGAGCCAGCCGCGCGGGCTGAGAGCCCCTTGTCCATGCTCACACTGCCCGTTTGCAACGACCCACGAGGCAGCGCACTGGCCACCGCGTGCTTGTCTTCCTCCGTCGCATGGACCACTTTTTGCTTCTTATTTTGTCGCTTGTTTTTGCTCTTTTTATCGTCTTCTGACTCGGCATCGCCATCCGAGAGCAGCTCATCTTGTCCGTTGATCTCTCGCAGCAATTTTTCCGCTTCGGAACGCGCCTTTTCACGTTGCTTTTGGACGGCACGCTGCATAAACTTCATCCCAGCGAGGCCTTTGACTTGATGGGCATCGGCTTCTTCTTGGTCCATCTCCGTGACCAGCGCCGTCGCCTGACGATGCAATTTCTTCTGTAACCGGGTCGCTGGATCCGCTCCTTCATCCTCCTCTCCATCCTCTCCGTCGTCCTCCTCATCGTCCTCCTCATCGCTGTTGACAGTCTGCATCTTGCGGCGCAACTCGGTGCCTCGTCGTAGCTGCTCGGCGATCGCGCCACGGGTGCCATTATCCGCATTAATCCCCCTCTTCAGCTGGTGTTTGACCCATTTTGAAGTATTCGTATGCTTGAGCGTCAGCCGTTCTTCGGCTCGTTTTTCCGCGAGCTCGTCGTCCAATTGCTTGGCTAATTCGGGGTCCAGCGCGCGCAATTGGGCATGTTGCTTTTCTTGTTCTTTTTTGTTTTGGTTGTTGCGAATTTTGTGGTACAATTTACTTTTAATTTTTTTCACACGGCGTTGTTTTTGTTCTTCATAAAACATCAATGCACGTAATTTCGCCAATTCTTTTTGCCTCAAAAGCACTTCTTCGTGGGAGACCTTTTTTTGCACCAGTTCGTCCTGTTCATCTTTCGCGATACTGCGGTGGTCACTTAATCCACCAGCTTTCAAAAGTGCTTCGACATCTTTTTCTAAATTCGTTTCTGCACTGAATTTACTTGCCAAACTTGCTGAAGTCAAATTTTCCATTTTCGGAATTTGCTCTCGGAAATCCATGGTTTCTTTTTGTCTGTTGCGACGCACGACTGGTTGAAATAAGTCGACTTCTTCTTTTTTATGGTCATACGCGATTTTACGAGATGCGCGTTCTTCAATCACAGGCGCAATACGGGCAGATAGGGGGCCACTGGTCTCGGAAGAGAAGGCTTCCAGGTCTCGGATTTGCTTCTTGACTTTGGCCAAGTTGATGGCGGCACCTTTCGTGGTGGTCGCGTCACCGTCCTCGTCGCTGGCGTCGCCTTCATTGTCACCTCCGCCGCCTCCGAGCAGACTGGACAGCGTGAGCTCGCCACTGTCATCTTCATCTGTATCAGTACGACGCAGGGATGCAGAAAGCGTCGTGGCCTCGGTGATTTCTTCGAGTTTCTTTTTTTTCTTGTTTTTGGAGGCTTGTGGCAGCAGTCCGTCCACAAGCGACAGCAAATTTTGCTGCTTGGTGCGCTGCGTGGCGTCATCATCCTCTTCATCATCCTCCTCCTCGTCAAGGCCATCAAGCTCGCCTTCACCGTCGGCTTGCGGAGCTGTGGACAAGCGCTTTGCTGGCGCGCTGCCCAGCATATCCGACAGCAAATCACCGCCTTCCTCCTCGTCGTCGTCCTCCTCTTCTTCCTCCTCCTCCTCGTCGCTGGCGGCAGCTCCGCTCTTCTTGCCCTTGTGCGTCTGCTTCTTGTTGAAAAAAGAACCGTACGCTTCTTCATCGTCCGAGTCAAAGGCTTCGTCTTCGTCAATCTCCGAGTCTTGTTCAAACGTCTCAGGTTGTTCGTACTCGTAGATGCCATCGATGTCCATCTTGGCGTTGATCTTGGCGTCTTGTTCGTCGCCGTCGTCGTCGTCCGAGTACACATCGCGATGTACCGACTTTTCCTTGCCAGCACCTCCACTGCCATTGCGCTTTCCCTTTCCTTTGCCTTTGCCATTAGCATTGGCATTGCCATTGCGGCCAGTCGATGCGGCCGCTGGCTTCTTGCCGCCTTTTGCCTGTGCTCCACGCGCCATTGATGGTGTCTATTGATGGCCGTTGGTGTGACCTTTTGATTGGGGTTGGTTTGTTTGCTTTTTTGGTTGGTGTTGTGAGCTTCCCGACTAAGTACGAATACAGGGGTTACGTCTTATGTACCCATTTTGATTGGGTTACGTTTCAGATGAGTGACAGTGACCAATATGTGCAATAAAAATATTGGGGTTTTCACAATAATCACCAAATAATTATTATAGTTTGTTCAGTTCTCGTTCAAGAAGCTCCAAGTAACTTGGATGCAAGTGGGTCCCATCAAGCGCGTATCCCGAGCGAAGCTACAAGCACAAGCACAGATCAATCAGTCACTGCAGTCTTGGCCACAAGTAAATAAATAAATAGAAAATAAAAAATAAAAAATACCTTTTCCGGCTTGCTGCCTTCTTCAAGAAGATCATCAAAAAAATCGAGCCATTTGCACAATTTGCTTTTGGCCACTTTGGCTTTGAAAATCTGGTTGTACTGGATCACCAAGTGTCTCGTTTCATTTAAAACAGGCACAACCGGGTGGATCAAGATCTCAAACTGGTACTTGTCCACGACTTGGGCCACCGTATCCATGAATATGCCAATCGTATGCTCCATGCCTTGCTGGATCGACTCGTATTTACACAGTTCCACAGCCTGTAAGATGCCTTCTCGACAGTCAATCTCGCCAAAGAGAAACACCACGCGCGAGCCCTTTGGCAAAGCATCCAGCACATTCCAGAAATTCACTTTTGGATAAAAATCCGATTCTTGACGTAAATGCCAGTGCTTTAACCCAGTCACCAGCGCTGGCCGAAGTTGCGCCGACGAGCCATTCACTTGGATGGTCCGCCATGCGGTCGTGAGCGAGTGGGAGTCCCCACAAACGTACGTATGCTGCTGTTGTTGCTGCTGCGGTTGTTGCTGCAGCGCCTCCACAGGGTCCCCTCGGTCGGTTGGAGTTTCAAGCTCTGGTACTTGGAGCCGTGGCTCGATGCATAGCAACTGCGAAATACACAAGTAATACGCCTGTTCGTTGCGGATCGAGGTCTTGTGGAGCTGTCTGCCACGGCGCAGTGGCTCCAGCAGCGCCACAAGTCGTGGCACCATATGCAGTCGACCCGTGATAAACAAAATCTTGGTGATCGTGAAAAAGCACGCCAATAAATCCAGTTCCTGGTCACTCAAATCATTTTTGCTGCTGCTTCGGAGTGGTTGAGCTTTCCCTTTGTAGAGCACGCCATCGTGGGACACTTTCGCAAACCCATCGGCGACTGTGGCGTTGGCCCTTTTATCTTCGTGTTGCCATTGGAAAGACCACCGTGCAAAGGCTGTCTGGTTCTCGCTACGGCTGACGCAACGCCAGGCGTCCCCGTCTCCCAAGGCAGCGACGACATCCGCCGCACTCACACTGTCCAGCACACGAAGCGTCGGATTGGACGTCAAAAACTTGACCAGCGAGTCGTACGCGGCTTGGTACTGGTTGCACGCTTCCAGCGCATGTGCGTAATTCAACGCGTACGCGGCATTGGCCGGCGCGAGCGCCTGCGCGTGTTCAAAGCATCGCACGGAAGACTCGACCGCTCCAAAATCTTTCAAGATCGTCGCGGTGAACGCGTACGCGGCCGCCGCCGACGGCGTCGTGGTCGGCACGGAATACAAGAGCCGTTCCATGCCGTTTTTACCATTCAACAGCTCGACAAGCTGCTTCCGTACCGAGTGGTCGGTCGATTTGCCCACCAGCACTCTCAGCAGCATACTCAGCGCTTCATTTTTGCGGCCGCGGTCCTGTGCGACCCGTGCATACAGCTGCAAGGCATCCAAGTTCACACGTGGGTCTTGCAAGTCGGGCAATAAATGCATCAACAATGAAATGGCAGTTTCTTGTTCCCCCGGACTTTTCAATTCGTACAATGCACAGGCACGCAAGTAATCCATTTGCGCTTCCATGCGTTCTTTATCGATACAATCACTGAAAAAAGAACGGCATTTCGAATGGCGTCGCAAGAATTTTTGCAATTCATCCAGCGTCGCGAGTGCGCCACGGAACTTGCGCAAGTGGAGATGACATTCGGCAAGTTTGAGTGCGCTTGTGAACGCCATGAGCGCGTAGGCCTTGTTTTTGGGCTCTTTATAATGGACTTGCCAACACAATTTGAAATATTTGTTTGCCGCGATGTCAAATTTGCCAATCGAAAAATACACTTCGCCCAGCCCAAGGAGCGCCTCTGGATGGGTCGCGTCGACGCTGAGCACGAGCGACTCGTACGTGTCACGCGCCGCGCGGTGGCGCCGTGCTTTCAAGTGGTTTAACGCGAGATCTAGCACGCCACGGAGACTCACATCCAATGAAGAGACAGAGGATGAGGAAGATGAAGAGCTCCCTGGTTTGTTTTTGCGGTTGGACAAAGGCGGCGGCCGGGTTGTCGTCGCTGGACTGACGCTGGATAGTACCTTCTTCGGCTTTGGACTTGGCAGTGGCGGTGGTAGAGGTCCATGCGCAACCGTGAGGACAAGCTCCAACGCACATGCTGCCTTGTCGTCGTTTGTCTACGGGGTTTTATTGTGACATTATGTGTTAAATACTATATCCCCACTCACACACACGCGCACAATGTACGTACCTCGGAGATGCCTAGCTGTTGGAGTGTTTGGTCGTACTTGTCCTTTGTGACCAACCGCCTCGTGGACTCGTTTTGGTTTTGTTCAGTTTGGACATTGATCCTTTCAAGCGCCAAGTCGCGTTGAAACTTGGCCACGAAAAGCCCACGAAACACCGTGAGCACTTTCTGCAGCGTCGCCGTGGATGGCACCACCGTGAGCCGCTTTGTCCACTTGGTACTGACGTCCTCGTAGTGCACATAGAGCTTCATTTCCTTCAGTGTGAAGATCCGTCAACCAAGTTTTTTTTTTTTTTTCCTTCCAACAAAAACCGAAGGGGTCCCTCATTTTAATGACATATTTACATTGGCTGCAAATACGGAAGCATAGTGACATTCCTTTCCTTGTCCCATTGCGGCAGAAGAAGGAAGGATCGAATGGAAACAAACACACGCAAGCAGGCCAAAATGCGCAAAAACAGCGTACAAAGAGAGGAATATAATCAACTAGTATTTGGCATATCCAGTGCTGTCGATAGCGAGCACTATACGACGGTCCAGTATTTTTTGTCGACGTATTTTATCCATTTCCAAATTACTCTGCAAAAAAAAAAACTGCGTCGCCATCAATCTTCACCTTCGCAGTCGTAGTTGTACTCGCCTCACATAACGTTGATCTGGTATGCATTGCAATAGATGGGGGGTACGATGAAAACAGTGTGTTTTGTTTGTTTGTTGGGCAAATTTATTCGTCGTCGTCGTCGCTGCTCGACGCGGCGGCCTTCTTGGCCTGCTGCGCATCGTAGAACTTGTAGTATCGGTCGATACGGCTCATTTCGCTGTCCTTGAAGCTCTTCCACATCATGCCAGCGACGACACCGAGGCCCGTGCCGATGACAATATCCTTCATTGGGTTCACCATTTTTTCTGGATTCGATCGAGTGCTGCTTGTTGATCCACGACTGCAAAACTGACCGGCGGCAATTGGGGGCTTTTTGTGGTTCCAACGTCAGGCAGCGATCGCGAGACTCGCGGGGCGAAGGGATGGCACGAACAATGTGCACCACCACAAAGAACAAGGATTGGGTCAAAATATGAGAAATCACCCCTTCCGCGACCAAATACCACCCAACGATTGCATGTTGCTATACATTTGTTACATTAATGCATGTGAATTTGAAAACTGCCTTTAAATGACTCTTATAATTGATACTTTACTTATTTCGTTGGATCCGATTATACAGCCGCTTTGCGTCCCTGCGCAAAAAGACACGCACACTGACGAGATATGATTGGTTGAAACATAATTTCATCAGAATTGTAGCCAATCAAAATACGCCTGGAGTGTTTAAAACACCTCGCATGGGGGTGGTCTGCTGTTTGCGGTCATGATAGAAACGCTTGACCACACGACCGACGTGCAAAGAAGCAGAAGTCGACCAACTTTCCACCACCACCAAGCCAACCAGAATGAGCGGAATCGTTGCCCGTGTCGCGGGTATGTACCAGAAGAGCGTGAGCAAGTCGCTTGCTCAGTACGGCATCAAGTACGACGACGTGCTCGTTGAGACCGCGGCCGTCCAGGAGGCGCTCCACTGGATCTCCAAGGAGGACTACACGGCCCGCACGCGCCGCTTTGCGCGTGCCGCGGACTGCAGCTTGAAGCGCACGTACTTGCCAGATGAGATCCAGTCGATCCAGCGCCCATTCGACAACTACCTCGCGGACAGCGTCACTGTGGCCGAAGAGCTTGCCGATGAACGTGAGGAGCTCACCCGTTGGTAAACAAGAGAAAGAGACAATCAAGAAAAATCAACAGAAGTCGATGTGAGGGGGTGAAACGTGTGTTTGCGAATGCTTCTGTTTGATTGATAAAAAGAGAGAAATGAAATAAACATTTATTGGACTGAGACCTTGGTGGTGGGCAGAATTATTATCTGTACCGGAAACTGGCATGCCTACATGCTGCAGTTGTGGGCCAATATTGGCTGCACTCTATCTCTGGTGTCCTATTTTAGCATCATCGGGTAGTTTTCTTCACCTGCAACGCTTCAGTTTTACGTGGTAGTTTTAGGTACCAGGAGTTGGAAACTAAAGAAGCACTGATCGAATGATGCGACCGCCACGGCCCATGAGCGCCAAGCCATCGGACAGCCGATCCACCGCTGGCAACGATGTGACCGGGCGGCTGCGCGTCGATGATGAGGAGGAGGACGGAAACGGCGACGATCCGTGCGACGAGATCATCCAAGACGACGACGACGGAGATGACGAGTTTGGCGCCGAGGCGCTCGCTGCTCAACGGCACATGGAGATGCAACAGCAGAAGAGCAATCGTCGCCACGGCGGTAGGTCACGTCTTTGAGTTTCTCTCAGTAGTGTGTGCTCGTAGCTCATGCTGGCGATTGTATATTGTTGTGGCACACGAAAGGAAACAACACGAAAAAGAACCCATTGTTCCGTCCGACCTCGGCACCCGTCGTGCGGTCTCGCCCACAGTCGGCTCACCTCCATAAATCCACTGTATTGGAATCGCAAGAGAAAGAGCAAGAGCGACTTGAAAAGGCTGCGCTTTCCGTGGCGTACTTGAAACAAGCGAGCGAGAAAAAAAAGCAACGCGATCGAGAGTTTGCGGTTCGTTTCGTTTCGTTTCGTCTGTCTCTTCGAGGGTTTTTTGTGGGCCATTGATACATTGCATACGTATTACAGCAAGAGCTCGTACGCGAGGAGAACGAACACAAAAAGAAAATGACCCAGAAAATCGTGCGTATATATATGGCAATCACGTCACGTTGGCTCGTGGTGTGCACTTCTCAAGTTCAGTACGGGCACCGCTGACATCTGGGTGCTCGTTCGACAGGACCAAGCAAACAAAATGTGCACCGCGCTTGGAAGCCGACGCTCGTTCACCATGGCTCCTGTGAGACTCACTGGAATACTGACCAATTTCGTTGCGAATGGCCCATTAAAAGAAGCTAGTATGGATATGTATGTGTGGATGTGGATGTGCGAATGGATCAGGATCGCGATGGCATCCACATGGTTAAAATATGCGATCCGACCTCAAGCGACCGTGTGATCTCGATCGAGAATTTTCATATCCTTTCCCCACTTGCCAATCAGCTCCATGTAGCTCCACTGTCTTCAGTTCACGGACATGTTGCTTCCTTAACCAGCTTGTGTCGTCCATACTCAGGGAATTTGAGCGGCTAGCAAGCGTCCAGATCGGTCAGCTGCAGCAGCAACGCAGTAGCAACGTCCCAGCCAAGCTCAACAGCACCACCACAGCATCCAAGACGAACAGCTCCAACCCAGACACAGCGAAACGAAAGTCGAAATTGCGGCTCCACGGCATTCGAACGAGCCGTCTCGGGTCCTCCACATCGATGGCCGACCTCACGAACGAACTCCCGTTTGCGAATACGTCCTCCTCCTCTTCCTCTGCACAACCGAATTCCAAGAGGCTCGCCACCAAGGCGACCGACCGAGCACTCGTCCAAGAAGAGCTGAAGAGCGTGCTCGCAAGTACGATCGACTTGGCCAAAGTGCTTCAAGACCAGCTCCATGAACTCAAGCTCAAAGGATGGAATTTTTCGTCTCGTGCATCCACGAGCTCCTCCTGATTGCACATAAACAGATCATAATCACCAAGAATACCTTATTTCAGTAAATCTATGTCACTCGCTCGCGGTAATGACACTGTTTGCCGTTGTGCTCCACAAAATCATCATCACCATCACTGGATAAGAAAAAAAAAAAATGGCGGACGCAGCGGCTGCGCCAAACCCAAACGCAGACCGCGCGAAGCGGTACTTGCAAGAGTTTCTGGTCAATGAAAACGCAAATGAGGATACGAAGCGTGAGCTTTCGTGTCGGTGGTTTCTCGATCGCGCGTTCTTGTGTGTCAGTACGTGCCGGTGGTTGAAAACGATGTTTCTTGTTTCTACCTGAGGTTTGATCGCTTGCACTGCAAGTGGCATAGTTGCTCACTCCGCGTCTATATTCAAACAGCGCCAGGCAATCAGATGGTGCACTACTACCGATACGGCCGCGCCGACGAATGCTCAGGCACGTGGAAGAACATGTACCAGTGTCTCCGAGCAAATCTCATGGACGAAGAGAAGCGAATGGTATTATGGCTGCTTTACCGTGGATGATGCTGATGGGGAGAAGTTACTGACCCATTGGGCGTATTGGGTTGTTGACCAACTTTTTTGCAACTGGGATTATGATAGGAATTCCTCAAGAAGACGCCCATGGACCCGTCCACACCGCCGTACACGGCCGATGTGTGGGAAAAGAAAGAAACGCCAGGCTGGTAACCACACTATCTGTAGCAGCATGAATAGAAATCCATCCAAGGTCTGTCGCCCCAATGACGGTTGTTCAAAGAAAGAAGACAAAAAATAAAGAAGAAAAAAATGAAACAAAATGAAAACATTTACACAGCACACAAAATTAAAGAAAACAAAATCTAATCTTTCAACCATTCCTCCATACCATGGAGATCACCTGGTAACGCGGCGGGCAAACCGCCGACCTCGCCATGGCCGATCGGCATGAGCGAATCCAACGAGCCGTCAATGAGCTCTCCGAGGGAGCCGTCAAAGAGAGGCAGGTTGACCGAGTTGTCACTGGATACTGGAGCTGGTGGCGGCGTCGCAGTAGCAGGAGCTGTAGAAGGAGTAGACGTAGAAGTCGCAGCCCCCATCGAAAACTTGGACATGGACAGCAAATCCAGTTCGTTTTCAATGATATCGGTGATGTTGAAGTCAAAGTTTTCCGTCGAAAGCGGCGGCAAGCCCGCAAAGGCCTTTTTGGAATTGACTTGGGCGTTCAGTAGTGTCTCCAAGTCGCCCGTCTCTTCGTATTCTTCAAACGCTTGATGCAACGCCGAGTCATCCGACGAGATCAGCAGCATCTTCAATGCGTCCTTTTGCTCCTTCCTATATCAATATGAAATGAACAGATGAGTTTCACGAGGGCCGAAGGGATACATGATGATACAGTAACGTACGAGATCTTTCCGCTTTGCGCCAGTTTGTTAACCAGCCAAAACTTGGACGATAAGCTACGAGCGCGCTTGGTCTTGCGCGATCTGGAGGTGGACGACGTCGCTGTGGTGTTGTACGCTGACAGCATCGCCGCAGGAGGCGCCGTCCGGACAGCAGGTGCAGCAGGCTTGACGGGGTCGGCGCCAAACTTGATATCTGCTGTATCCGCGGACGAAAGTGGTTCGAAGTCATCCGGCAGTTCAAAGTCGAGCGTGTCCACAAGGTCAAGAAGCTCTTGTGGCGGGCCTGTCATCTCTGGCGTGTCGACGGAAAACCCGTCCAGTGAAAGCAAGTCGCCGTCCCGGATCGACCGGTCCAATGCGCTTTTCCGGATCTACTTGGAAAGATGAGAGAATTAGAAAATGGATCCACGTGAGCTGTGCGCTATGCCACTCATAAAATAAAACGCACCACGACTCCTTTTTCGTGCTTGGACTTGTTTGGATGGAGCATGATCTTGCAGTTTTCGATCATTTGGGTGCTTGGCTCGTCATCCGTGTTGGTCACGACTTGGTAAAAGTCGCTGAGCACACTATTCCAGTCCAGCGGCCGCTGGAGACACACAAGCGCCGTCGTATCGGTCAGCGGGCTGAGCAACAGCACGCGGATCACTTCCGTCATTGGCGCCGCACGCTCGAGAGCTTGAAGGAAATTTGGGGGATAGAAAGCAGTACAGCTACACGCAGTCGTCTACTGTCTGTGGAAGTGGATGTAACGCCGACAGAGGGAGGTCGGTGTGTAACAAGCGCGCGCGCGAGAGAGAGAGAGAGAGAGAGAGAGAGCGAAGCAGCGTGATGGAGGCCGTATGCTGGGTGGGACACGTCTGTCAAATGCGACTGACGATTTTCCCCTCTATCCATGTGATCAGGTCATACGCGACATTGGATTGGCTAAATCATTTCGTAAGAGATTACCATTGGTTGAAAATGTGCATACCGGTTATACGGGTATTTGTCGACCCAGTTTGGAGCACCGAATACCGGTTCTCTCAGCTGACAAGCTGAGAGCTAGAAACTACTGGCACATTTTTGAAAGAAAGTGACCAAACACTCACATAGGTTAAAGAAACGTTAACATAAATGGAAACCTGTCAAAACAGATGCAAATCCTGCGACGTGCTCACTCAGTTAACCGACTCACCTGTGTGAACCGTATCCTGGGTGAAGAGTTTCGAAGTTGAAGCACCAGGAAAATGGAAAAAATGACGCACGGCACGATGGCAACGGCTCCCGGCTCGTGTTCGACATGGTGGCGATGGGAGCGTAGCGCAGAGCTTGTCGATGCGCTTGGCGTGGCATTCGCAAGTATCGCGACTGCGTGGAATTCGCGGGAGAATGGGTTTGTGTGGGACGATCGTGTGGCGGTTTTGTCCAATCGAGATGTGAACACGGCGCAATCGAAATGGCAAGATATCTTTGTGCATGACTTTTGGGGCAAACCCATCGACAGCGCGACAAGCCATAAAAGCTACCGCCCGCTGACGACGCTGTCGTTCCGCTGGGACCAGTACTGGCATGGCTTCGATCCACGGGCGTTCCATATGACCAATGTGATCGCCCACGCGCTGTGCGCTACACTCGTTTGGCGCACGGCGTGGGTCGTGCTGGGTAAGTATGAACGCTCAAAATACAAGACCTCTTCACCAAAGCAGCATCTACGGCACGGTGCGTTGCTCGCTGGCTTGGTGTTCGCTGTGCATCCGATCCACTGCGATTCCGTGGCGAGTATTGTTGGACGAGCCGATTTGCTCTGTGTGGCGTTTGCATTGAGTGGCTTCCTCGCGTACGATATCGCCGAGACGCAGTCGTCATGGACGCATTTTGCACTGGCGATCGCTCTCGCGGTTGCATGTACGTTCTGTTTCTCTCTCCCCCTGGGTTGTATTGTATGTGGACTGACCCATGACGATGTTCTGTGCCTCACCCAATCAGCGAGCCTTTGTAAAGAGCTCGGGTTCACTGTCTTTGGCATCTACGCAGCGCATGATCTTCTCTCAGGCTTGGCCACAAACGACAAGCAAAGTACAGTCTCGGTGAGTACTACAACTCGCCGCCTCCGGCTCGTGTATCTTGCGTTGTGCTTGGTAGGGCTCGCTTTCGTTCGACTGCGCGTGAATGGCCGCCATACACAGGCCGTGTTCAATACATTGGCCAACTCCATCAACTCGGAACCGAACCGCCTGGTGCGAATCATGTCCTATGCCCATATCCACGCGTGGTACTTGTACAAGCTCGTGTGGCCCAGCTGGTTCTCGTACGACTACGGGTTCAACACCATCCCGATCATCGCCCACGTGTTTGATCCACGCAATATGGCCACGCTTGCCGCGTACGCAGTTGTCGCCACAGGAATCTACAAAGGTGTTGAAGACATTTCCACTCGAAATCGACCAACGCTGCTACTTTGTATCGCCTTTGGGCTCATCCCATTTGTGCCAGCGTCGAATGTGTTTTTTCCCGTTGGCACGATCGTCGCCGAGCGGCTGTTGTATTTCCCAAGCGTTGGCTTTAGCCTGCTCATCGGCTACGTCACCAACCAAGTCGTCGCGGTTTTCTCTCGCCATGATGTACAAGCAGCAGACAAGCGAGTGCCAACGACAACCGCAACCACAACCACTACAGCGGCGGTGCCATACATCCAGAAAGCAGTGTTTTCCTGGACACGTAAGGCCTCGCCCGTCCTTGTGGCGTTGATCTTGGCCACCGCGTTCCACTTGAGCAGAGTCCGCAACGCCGAGTGGGTGAACGAACAAGTGCTTTTCACCGCCGCGATGGAGGTCGTGCCGGACAATGTCAAAGTGCTCAACAACGTCGCCAAAGTGCTGCTCCATAGCGACCCAAAACGCGCTCTCCAGGCGTCTCGACGAGCCATCCACTTGCTGCCCGTGCAAGTGGAAGGACAGACAAACTTAGCACTCGGGTACGGGTCCGCAGGCCAGACGCTGCTCGCGATCCTGCATTTCATCAAGTCGTTCTCGTACACAACGGCAGAGTCTTCGGTGCGTTTTGATTTCATTTTGATTTTTGAAGCAGCCCAGTGGCTCATGATCCATTTTGGTGTTTTATATTTTTATTTTGTAGGGCGCTGGGTACGCTGGCAACAATTTGTATCGGCTCTGGCTGGACCAGCATAACGAGTCGGCCACCGCGGAGATGATGATCCGGAGCCCGACGATCAAGCTCGCGCTCGAGTTTATCGATGAAGCCATCCGACGCCGCACGACGTACCCGACCCATTACTACCTGCGCGCGTTGATTTCGTACAGGCTTCACGATTTCCCCACGGCGTTAATGTACGTCAGCCCGAGCCTGGTAGGACTTGGTAGCCCAGTGGACTTATCTCTGTTGTTACTGCATGGGATCGTGCAGCTACGCCAAGCATACCCAAGTAGTCAATGATCGAATCGCAAGTGGCAATATGGACAGTGAACTGCTGTTGTCACCAGGAGAGTTGGTCAATCTCGTCGGTGTCATCCACCGAGGGCTCGGCGACAACGACCAAGCGTTACACGAGATGCTGAAAGGGATCGAAAAGTACCCGAACGAATCGGATTTGTACTTTAACGTGGCCGCGATTTACATTTCCAAACAGCAATTTGATGCCGCTGAAATGCATTTGGAGAATTGTTTGAAAGTGTGCAGCAATGCAGAAGAGATGGGACGAGGTGCCGAGATGCTTCAAAAGATCGGGTTCCCAGACGCCGCAAAGGCGTTTGAAAAAAGGGCTGCTGAACTTCGCAGCGCGTAAATAACAACAGAAAATGGGTCTTTTTTCTCGGATCATGTTTTTCTTCTACGTACTATCACCCAGTCATGGACTGTGATGGAGCCCGTGCGATGTTAGTAGTTGTGGTAGTTTTCGTACGGCCCAAATTCCGGTGCGCGCTTGTCGGCGATGGCTTGGAGACCTTCAGCGTAGTCGGCCGACGTGTACGAATGCGCTTGCGCGTCGGCTTCACGCAGCATCGCCGACTCTAGACCAGCGTCTTGCGCGATGCGAAGCGTACGAAGCACCGACCGCACAGCGGTGGAGGACGCCACGGCCATCTCGTTCGCGATCTTGACCGCTTCGTCCACGACTTGGTCCTGTTTTGAAGGTCAGATGGACGGATGCCTGTCAGAGAAGACTAGGGAAGATCATAACAACAGAAGCTGAGTGGAGATATTTGCTCACCACTGGCACGGCTTTGGAAACCAATCCAAGCCGCTCTGCCTCGGCGCCGTCAAACACCTGGGGAAAAAGTACCAAAAAAGAAGAGACCATTTGAGTGTCCGGACTAACTCTTTTTTCTGTGGTCAAACAAGAAACGCACCTTGCCACTCAGCATCAAGTAGTTGGCCGTCTCTGTGCCGACGATCTTTGGCAAGAAGTGGGAGCTCGCCATTCCCTACGTATGGTTACGGTTACGGTCACGGTCGCGGTTAGCGTACCCTCTGCGGTCTCATTCCGGGTTTTTGTATGAATCCTACCGGATGCAACCCCAGGTTGACAAACGTGAAACCCATCTTGGCATCGGTCGCTGCGACGCGGACATCCGCGAAGAGAGAGATACACAGCCCGGCGCCGATGGCCGGCCCGTTGATCGCAGCGACAAGCGGCATTTTGAGCGTGCGCAGCGTCAAGTAGCGGCCATAAAACTCACGCATAATCGCACTTTTTGGAGAGAAGAAAAGAAGCTCTGAGTTGGTGCATTCGTACAGGCTGAGAGTGGATCAGCAAGGTAGTGACCAACGCACCTGTTGCGGGATGGCGTATCGGTGATCCGCGACTTGAGAAACTTCATATCACCACCCGCGGAGAATGCGCGGCCTGGACAGTCGACATATATAGAGTTCTTTCAGCTATAGCGCAACACGGCCGCAGTAGCCAGCAGCAAATTCGCACCTTCTCCCGTCAACACGACGGCGCCAAACTCATCCGCGCGCTGGTTTATCTCGGCCACACGCGCTGCAATCAAACACCATCAGTCGTTGCCACCACATACTGGACGAGCTTTTTCTGCGCGTATGCTACGTCCGTACCTTCGACCGCCTTGCCCATATCGCCCGTCATCGGGTTCAACCGCTTTGGATCATTCAAGCGCAAAATCGCGACGCGTCCTTGCTTTTCAAAAGACACAAGATCGCTCTTCATGCGCACGCTTCCACCACTACCGAGGCGCGTGGTGGCCAACTTTGCACCGATGCGCGCGTGGCCAGCTGTGCTGCGCATCATTGTCATTACCATCACCATCAGATCGGAGCTCAGTGTGAACGAGCAGATCTCCCAGATCCAGCGTTTTTTCCGATGACCAAGCACTCGTCACACACTGAACTACTTGAACTTTGGGGGATGTGGGTACCAAAATATGATTTGGCAAGGTTTATTCATTCCAAGAGGGTACCTACCGTATGTTTCCCTCAACAAATGAATCTCATTTTCAGATTCTCAATCGAGGTTTTATTGATTTGAAGGGGGATGAGCCAAAAGTTCATGAAAAAGAGGGTGGGAAAGAAAAACGTTAAACGAGGGATGCGGTCCCTCATGTGACAGAATATACCTGTTTCGATACAAACAATTCAGTGAAAGACGCTTGCGGGACATTTTACCAAGACCACCATCGCCGCGTCTTTCCTTCACACCAAAGCGCTGAAGACCCAGGCTACGGTGCGTCTAGAGGCACAACGCGCAACCGGCAAGGGCGACCCAGTATACAGAGGACACCACTTGTCCACGAGCTATCGATCGGTGCGTCTCGCGATTGTAGTAACAGCGTGACAACACAAGCCACAGACAAACACAGCGAAGGGAAACATCGACAATAACAAGCCGAGAAGACAGTCATGCCAAGCGCACGACGAGGCTCCAGGGCCTATGACCGGGCACAGTCCGGTACGTTCTCTATGTAGAGGTGGTCGTATTCATTTGTGGATACTAGTATGTCATACAAACTGGGAGAGCGAGTACAGTCTTAGCTGATTTAGGTTTTTGAACATTTGAAAAAATATACAGGTGATATGAATGACCACCACACGGGGCAGCATGTACCGATGCGAGAAAACAAGAAGCCGTCGCCTGCAGATTTCATGTTTGGCACGACGCTTGGCGAAGGCGCGTACGCACGCGTGGTCCACGCGCGCATGAAAGACACGGGTGCCGAGTACGCGGTCAAGATCATGGAGAAGCGGTTCATTATGAAGGAGAAAAAAGTCAAATTCGTCATGATGGAGCGCAAGGTGTTCACGAAACTGTCCAATGAGCGCATCGTCAAGTTGTACTATACGTTCCATGTGCGTGACATGCTGTGGCAGTTCCAACGTGGGTCTTGGAGGGGGAAGAAACTGATTTGGTGGTGTATTGTTGTGCGATATGATGCAGGACGATGACTACTTGTACATGGTCATGGAGCTGTGTCGAGGCGGAGAGCTTCTCGAAGTCATCACGTGAGTTGGTGGTCCGAGTTGCATTTTTGCTCGCTTGAATGGGAACTAACGCTGCCTGCCTGCCGTATGCGATGATGATTATGTAGCAAGCACCAGAAGGAGATGACCGCGAGGGGCTACACGGACCGAGCGTGTTCGTTGAAACTGACCCAGTTTTACATTGCCGAGGTCGTGCTCGCACTCGAATATCTCCATGCAAATGTACGCATTTCTTCGATCAAGAAATCGTTTTTATTTTGTGTGTGAAAACTCACACGTAATTTCTTTTTTGGACAGGATGTCATCCATCGCGATCTCAAGCCCGAGAATATTCTGCTCAGTGAAAATGGCCACATCAAAGTGACTGATTTCGGCACAGCCAAGGATGAGACGGAAGAACACAAGAACAATACGTTTTGCGGCACGGCCGAGTTTGTGTCTCCTGAAGTGCTTCGCGACTTGGAGGCCTCGCGTGGTTGTGATCTGTGGGCCATGGCGTGCATGGTGTTCCAAATGCTCGTGGGCAGGCCGATTTTCCGAGCCGAAAACGAGTACTTGACGTTCCAGCAGATCTTGAACCACCCGGCGGAAGATTTTGCGTACCCGGACGGGTTTCCCGACGTCGCACGCGACTTGATTGACCGCATTCTGATCCAAGAACCAAGTGCTCGGCTGGGTACGGGCACCGATGAAGAAGGCAACGGGTATGCGGCTTTGAAGGCGCATCCGTTCTTTGAGGGGGGCGAGTGGGAAACACTGCGCCAGTACCGTGCACCGTATATCCCGGAAATCGCTAAGCTTCCGCCCACCAACAGTGTGAGTGTCCATGTTCATGGTTGGATGTGTACTAATGGTTTTCAAGATTCTAATTGTATGTGCGGACATTACAGGACGGTGCAA
>JAADWJ010000166.1:0-39713 GCA_023336165.1 Pythium monospermum
GGACCAGAAGAAGAGAGATACCCAAGAGGGCGAGAGCTTGCTTTAGCTTTCGCGTTGCTTTTTGGGGAACAAAAAAATCACGGTCTCGAAACTCATTGATGGAATTGTACCAGAAACATGGTACCCGCCGATGCTTCAATTGGTACACTGTACCAGTACCAGGAAATCCCAACAGCTCAATCAAATGCAAAATGTGTTCATGAGTTTCCATCCTATTATATCTTGTGTTCTGCGTTATGGACTGTGGATGCGACCACCATGAGAGCGGTCACCCTTCATACACACAACGACCTCCTCTTTTTGCTTACCGTTCCTGTTCTAATTGCGTTGGTTGCGCGACCGTCGCAGCGCCTTGAGCTGCTCGCACGCGGGCATTTTCATTTCCAGTGCTGTGCGCATTTGGGTCTCTCGGTCCTCACTATTCGAGTTGCGCGCTCGGTAAATCATGCGTTTTTGCTTCATTTTAAGGTTTTCACAGCTTTCCGCGAGCCGCCCCAAGTGGTGTTGCTCCACGAGCTGCTCGACTTTCAACAAGTCCCGCCAGTGGTTGGTGTACTTGCGGTCAAAGTCGCGCTCGACGTAGTACGGGATGCCCTTGGCCACGCTGTTCATCTGGGTGGCGCGCTCGACGTTGTACTGTTGCGTCGGGTGCATGCTATAGAAACAAAGGCATACAAAGCAAGCAGTAAGCGCACTGTAGGAAGGACGAAGGATGAAGGGATAAGAAACCCAAACCTGAAGGGCATTTCTGGTGCCGATGGCATGGAGAACAGCGACAGCATGAGGATCAACAGAAGCGGCAGAAACTGCATGAACGTCGCACGCTGTTCCTGTGCTTCGGGCTGACGCCGCTGCTGCTGCTGGTTTGCGTGGCCCGCCGGCCGTGCGGCTTGGCGAGGACGGAACCCGCCGCCAAAGAACATGTTAAAGATCTCTTCTGGGCTGATATCGTCTTGTTGGTAGCGGCGCGCGCGGGTCTGCTGAGTAGCTTCGGGCGCGCGGTCACCGAAACGGTCGTAATGGGCTCTTTTGTCCGGATCACTGAGAATCGAAAAGGCCTTGCCCACGGCCTTGAACGCATCTTCCGCGCCAGGAGCACTGTTCTTATCCGGGTGTAGTTTTAGTGCGAGCTACAAGAAATACGCGTTAGCATGGCATTTCACTCGCCACTAACTCAACAGCAGCTGCCCTTCCTCACCTTTCGGTAGGCTTTTTTGACCTCATTGTCTTCGGCGTTCTTGGCCACGGCCAGCACATCATAGTGGTTCTTGCATGCGCGGATCTTGTTTACGATTTGGACTTGCTCGGGTGTGAATGGCCGCAACGGTTCTTCTGCCGCCGCTGCCGAAGCAGAAGAAGATGACGCGGTTTCTCGTCGCCGCACGCCTTCGGACCCAGATGACGTGGCACCACCATGACGGCTCGAGGGGCCTGCTTCTTCCTTGGCGAGCTCGGCCTTGGCGCGGTCGCACATGGCATCCACGCCAGGCAATGGGAACATCCGGTGTGATTTTTCAAAGAACTTGATCGCCTGGCGCCATTTGCCCTCGCGTAAGAATTTCTTGCCCACTTCGCGGCATTTTTCGGCTTCTCCTTTGTTCATCTCCATGGCGACTATACAGTTCCGTCGGTCGTGAATAAGACGGCTTTGTTGGATACCCTATCTGCTGTCGGTCTCTGTCCGGTACGTCGTCCCCAGCCAATGGCGTTTGCAAATCGTACCAGGCGAGGGTACCGCGTGGCGCGAAAGCTCTCGTTTGCAAGACGTCACCGCGTCAAAGCCGTTTACGCTATTTTGCCCAACACGAGGAGCTCAACAAACAAACCCCCATTGGGATATGCTATTGGACAGGGAAACATTACGTAACACAGGTTTGTCCTAAACTAGGGCGTTTGTTTGAAATACGCCAACAGCGTGCCGCGTTGCGGGTTTTTGGTTGGTGTTTTCTTGGGTGATGGCACGGTTTTCTTCATCCGTTTGGGTGATTCGAATGGGTGTTTGGGTGAATTCGCGCGCTTCAACTTTGAACTTGCCAAGAGAGGAGATGCTGGCACATATGCTGCTGTTGTCGTAGGTGCCGCTGTTGCCGCGATGCCCTTGGAAGCAGCGTGGATCTCGTCAGCCTGTCGCACCATATGCTGCTGCTGGAAGAGGAACTTGATCGACGAGCTGTCCTTGTGTGGTGGTGGAGACTTGAATGGCTGTGTTGGCAGCATACTTGGTTCCTGCAAGGCGGATTGGCCACTTGCTTTCATTTGTGGCATTTGCGGCTGTTTGACTGGAGACTCGCTTGTGCCGTCAATCACATCATCTACAGTTGCGTCCTCTTCGAGCTTACTTTTGGTCGCGCCGCCCACATCTGCGGAGCCAAAGAATGCAGTAATATCGCCTATTGTGGGGGTAACACCAAAAGCACGGTCAAGAAAAAACCCCACCTGAAAGACGCGTCAATTTGAAGTGGTAATACTGTACCTGCGTGCTTGATATCCACTTCGTTTGCACAATTGTCACTCTGGTACTTGGTCGATCCGACTATCAGTTGCAGCAAAAGTGTGTCAGCAGTCATCGTAAGATGAAACACTGGCGTTCATCAGCGTCTGCGCTCACCTCGTCGATCGACGGCGTGCCATTTCAAGTCGTCGCCTCGATACGCGACCAGCAAATCTCGAAGGCTATCGAACTTGGCATCCGACAGCCAACGACTGGCGCCTTCGTCGGTCAGAATGACCTGTCCAGTGAATAGACACTCAGTCAGCAAGTGTCCGTTCTGGTGGTACAGTAGTAACAGTCGTATAGTCGTACAGGGGTCCGCGTGTGCATCCACGCCATTTCGGGTGAAATGTCCGTGGTCAAGATCGTGTACGTGGACATCGTTTCGCCTTGTTCGTTCGTCCAACAGTCATAAAGACCAGCAAACTGCGAGCACAGCAGCACAGTAAGTACAAATCCAATGTTCAGCCAGTCGTGACTGTCCATACCTTGAACGGCCCCGTCGTCCGGTAGATGTAGTACGGTTGCTTTTCGCGCGTATTGATTTGCTGCCATTCGTAGTACCCTTCACTGATGACGACGCATCGTCTTGTCTCCAACAATCGTCTGAAAGCAGGTCGCTCGTGGAGGCTCTCGGAGCTGCATGAACAGTCCAGCAGTAATAAGCACCCCCAGCTACTGTACCATCCAGCGCCTTGTCTACGTGGATCGTACCGCGCGTTGAACATGATGAAATGATCGGGTTTGGCGTTTGGCTTCGTGAAGGATGGAATCAACCCCCACTTGTGTAGTAAGTAGTATCAGCATGAGTATCCAGTAGCACCAGTAATGGACCGTCACATGCCAATCACAAAATCGTAATGGTCAGTCAACGTTACCCGCATGGCCTGCAGTTTCTTGGGCTTGTCCCCATTTTTCTTTTCTGTTGCCTTGTGTGGGGTGCTGCCATCGCTTTTGGCACGAAATATGACGGCGCCATACCGACCAGGTCCCATGTTCTCACACGGCCGATCTGCAAACACCACCAACAAGCGCAATCACATCAGTGTGAGCAATGACAGCAGCAACCAAGAGACGAGAAGCGACTGCATTCGTTTCTTTTCTTCGCACATTTATCGCCGTCCACGAATTCGTCGACAGCCACGCCAGCCAATTGAGCGATCTGCTGGCGCTGCAGCGTGCACCGCGCGCGCCCACACATCGCTGGTTCTCAAGTGCGCGAATTTCCCTTTAAATGTGTGAGCTCCTTGTCTTGGGTTGAATGAACATCGACGAACACGCAATGTTGGTCATGTCTCGTGCGAACTTAGCAGAGGTGGGCGAACTTAACACCTGAATTCCACGAAACGACACACAAAATTCACAGCCATGATGCAGGTTTCTCTTGGATGTATGTGATGGGATCGACAAAATAGAAGGGTCTCCTGCTGCATGCGCAAATGAAGAAAGCCCCACATGACATCATTTCTACTGTGATCCCTGACGGCTGGTACCCGATCAATCCGCCGCCATCCTTAGAGGATCCACCAGGCAGGCGAAACGCCAAGAAGAACCCATCGCATCATGACCCCTTGGGGCTCACAAAAGCGACCCATCCAGCGAACATCAAGGTCCCACGGATCAATGCGAATAATACGGATGATAGCGTCCAAGCGAGGAGCTCCCCACGCCATCGCAAGCTCCAGCAGCAGCAACAACAACATCAGCAACAAGGGCAGCGTGCGAGTCCTCGACGACCGATCTCACCGCAAGCGCCGCCGCCGCTACTGCTCTCCACACAGCAAAGCAAAGAGCCACCACGGCGGCCTTTGTTTGCTGTTGCAGATGCGTTTGCGGCCAACAAATCGCTGCGTCTTGCAAGCCTCACTCTTCCCATGCAACCACCAGAAACAACAGATCCAGGAGAGCAGCAAGAGCGACGCCACCACGTCTCTGTGCGCCGTATTCAACCAACAGCAACACAAACAACAAGAGCCACAACGCGCCATACGGCGTCCTCCATTGCGTCTCCGTTGTCTCGCACAGCGGCCCATTTACGCAGCAACCAGGGCCCATCCATGGTGCCTCTCCATGACGCCATCCGCAGCTTTGACGATGCCGTCGACGCGTCGCCCCATGCTGGATCCAACCAAGCCGCTGTCACCGAGCTTTTCCTTGCCGACTGGCTGGACCGCTTTGGACGAGAGAAGCCGCTGTATAAATCCATCGGTACCGTGAACTGCCTGCTCAGCAGTACTGTTCCTTCTTTGCTTCCGTCCTTCCGTTTTTAACTGTTCATCTGTCTACTTTTTCCAGTCGTCCACGCAGAGATCGCGTTCCAAGAATTGTACCGCTTGACGGCAAACATTGCGTTCCCAAACGATCTCGTCGCGGCCTTTGCGTGCACCATCTTCGGTTCGTCTCTCTACAAAGTTGCTGCTGGCTGCTAGCTACAGGCGACTCCATACTGAAACAATTGGCGTTATGGTGATCCCACTGTAGACGATATGACCGTTCATTTTGGACCGTACACACAAATCATGCAAGTGCTCAGCTCCGAGCTTCGCCAAGCAATTTACGCACCTGCACTCGCAACAGTAGCGCCAACAGCAGCGCCAGTTGAGGGAGGACAGCCAAGCGCAACAAGAGAGTCACCGTATTTTGCGATGGTCAAGCACCAAAAACGTATCCTTCTATCGCTCCGCAAAGACCAGTACGTTGTCGCCTTCATAGTACTGCACCAGTAGTACGTACCTGCGCACCTGACCCTCTCTCCCCCTTCCATTTACATACACTTTTAATACAACCACAGAGTGCGACGGCAAGAGCGGAATGATTTTTTACAGTACGAAATCGGCAAAGTCCACCACACATTCCGCCATTTCTTGGACCAATGCAGCGTTGGCCTGGCTCGCTCAGTGTTTCGAGAATGGTACTCGGTCGCGGTCGTCTCGAAACGGGTACGTTCCTGGTCTCTCTCCATCTCTCGCCTACCTCCTTCTCACACCCACTGTTGTTATTGCTTGTTTGTATTAGAACTCGAAAAAGTATATCGAGTATTTTTCCGGTTGGTTTGGTGGCTCGGCCAAGTCGCTTGTGCCTCGTCTTTTCTTGGCCTGGAAACATCAAGCCATCGAGTCCAAAGTGTCGCGCATGCACGAGCAACTGGCCAAGGACCACGAGCGGCTCGCGGGCTTGCAGAAGCAAATCGACGAGCTCAGCGTGCAGCGCGATATCGCCCAAGTGGAAAGCCTCGCGATCCGAAATGACCGCAAGCAAGCCGAAGATACGATCCAGCGGCTCCACCGCAAGATCCAGTCGGCCAGTGCGTTCTTGGAGACCAGCCATCGCCGCGAACCGCTGGTCGCACATGAAGGACAGCTGCGCGCTGAGGCCGTGTCGTTTCTGCCTGCGCTTGTGCTGGAGACGCTATTGCGGGGCTGCCACAACGTCGGGTACTTGCAGCCCCTTCATACCGAGTTTATGGCGGCGGCGCCGACCACCACGAGTGAGACTGCGACTAGTATTGCGGGTGTGGATGCGACCGCTTCGGTCTTGCAGCAGTGTCTCGTGGCCATGCAGAGCCACGTGGCTGGTGGCGCAACAGCAGCAACATCATCGTCGCCACCGTCATCATCAAATGGCCTCTCTCTTTCCGCTTGTGCAGACTTCCTTCAGCGCATCAAGACCCACATTGAAGACGACCCAACGGCTCATATGCTGTTTATCACGGCTGCCGCCGAGAGCTCCACTCAACAACAACAACAGCAAAATCTGCCACTTCCTTCTTCTGCTGCTGCTGGCCATGAAGACGTCGGTGGACAAGCAAAAGCAACAACACAAGAAGCAGAAGAAGAGACACAAAAAGCAACATTGCTGGCTGCGCTGGTCCACGTCTTCAACGAGGCTCTGCGGAACGTGCGCCACCAAGATGAACACTATGCGCGCCACGCCAAGCTGTTCAGCTCGCGGATGCTGGAACCCAACGAAGTCTCCGTCGTGCCTCACGCCTTCCCCTCCCCCTCTGCTGCAGCTTTCTACCAGGACCAACAACATCCTCCTATACTGCTATCGTCGCTTGGCTATGAGCCACTGACATTCGAAGCGGCCGCTGATCTTGGTGTGATCAACGGCGTCCGACGGTTTTCTTTCCTCGCCATCAGCAGCGGCGCTGCTATCGCTACGGCCACGCAAGACCCGCTCCACCATCAGGGCGATGCTGCTACTTCCTCAGCATCAGAAGAACAACGGGTCGTCCGTCGCTCCGTCTCACTGGACGATCTCGCGTTGCTGCGTTGCCAAGACTTTACGATTTCCCCACTGCACACCAACGCGTTTGTGGTTGTCGCACTGAGCCAATTAATTTGTGAGTACGGGTCGCTTCTTTTTTCTCCAACCGATATGACAGCGTTTGTCAAGAACTGCGTGTTCCAGAAAGTGATGCTCCGGGGCATCGCCGGTGGCAAGCACAAGCTCACAGCAACTCCAAAACCAACCACCGATGGCGGAGGCGGTGGAGGAGGAGGAGAAGGAGGAGACGGAGGTGAAGGAAGCAGTGAGGATGATAACGAGGACGACGATTATGACGATAGCCACGAAGTCGGTGGTGGTGGGGCTCGCCGTCGAGGAAGACGGAAATCGTCCGTCCGCAAGAGTAGTCGA
This sequence comes from Pythium monospermum, assembly GCA_023336165.1. Lineage (NCBI taxonomy): Eukaryota > Oomycota > Peronosporomycetes > Pythiales > Pythiaceae > Pythium > Pythium monospermum. The sequence continues at coordinate 7,133 of JAADWJ010000166.1, forward strand.
GGCGGCGGCAAGCTCCACAAGCAAAACTCACAGCGCCGGCTCGTTGTCACGGCGGCGCCTCGGCGGTTGTCGTCGTACCGCGGACTCCACGCGCCACTCGCAAAAGGACTTTACCGTGCGCTCACGCATCTTGTGACCGCCTACGACTTGTGGAACAAAATTTCCAGGCAACTTGTTGACGCCGAGATCGTGCAGGCTCGTGGGATCACCATCCCTCCAGACGAACCAGCAGCTGCAAGCGGAATAGGTGGAGCAGGCGGGGCAGCCGTGGGAGCTGTGGTGCCTGCAGTTCCTGGCGCGTCGGCGTCTCTGCCTGCTTTGATCGAGGCTGGTGCCGTGGCGACGCCATCATCTTCGAATGGCAGCAGCCCTGGCAAACGGTTTCTGTCCGGGTCGTCTGCATCGGCTGGCATCTTGCAGACTCTTCGTCCACGACTCCACTTGCATACTGAGCCCCTCGCGACAGGCGCACTTATGACCGCGGCCAAGGAAAAAGACCGCAGTGACACCGCCACTGGAGCGGCTGCCCCCACGACGCCACTGAGCGGCGGCCACCGACGGTCCATGGAGTCGATCTTGATCGCGACCGAGTACTCGTACAGCTCGTCCAAAGTGCGGTTGCTTTCGCTGGACGATACCCAGCAGCTCACGTTTGCCATGAAAAGTCTCCACGAAGAGATCGTGCAAACAAATCACCGCCAACGCGCTGCACATTTTGCAAGTGCCAAGAAGCACGTGCGAGAAATCAAGTGGATGCAATGGCACCAAGCCTGTTCCCTCGCTGGCCAGTTTGTCCACGTCGCGCCAGCCACCGTAGAGACCACCACCACGACACCTTTGGCCAGTACAATGGCTGCCGCTGCTTCAGCCCATTCATCGCCTCTGGAAGACGACCGATGCCACGTGTTTGAATGCATCACGATGGAAAACGATGCCATCCAGCGGCTCTTCAGCGTAGAGCAGCAGCCCTATGAAGAGCTCACAAGGGTCCACCAAATCTTGGAACGCAAGAAGCACGTCGTGCGCCATGCGCTCTACTCCAAGTACTCCTCGGGCTTGCGCCACGCGACCAGCTTAGAAGAGCTGTGGCATGTCGTCAAGCTAGTGAGGCTTCCAAAAGACGTGCGTGTGCTCCCACCCATGCGAGACGAAGAGCTTCTGGGCAGCGCGTTTTACAACGAGCAGCTCTTTTCCCCCGACGACCTCGCTGAAGTGGTTTTGCAGCTTTGCAATGAACAGTTTTCCCCCCATATTTCGCCACTGAGCGCTCGTGTGGACCATTTTGTGACCCACCATTTGCCGCTTGCGGTTCAAAACCAAAGCGCATTGCGGGAGATTGTGCATAAAACGGACGTGAAAAAAGCACTCGCAGACCATTCGCAGACGCTGCGCACCGTGTTTCGCCGATACTGCGCCAAGGAAAAAGAGCTGGCGGCTGCGGCAGCGGCCAAGCGCCGCGCAGCTGTGGTCGCCGCCGTGGGGTCGACCCATAGTAGTAGTTCTACTACTGGTGGCCACACGATGGGCAGCAGCGTCGCTACGGCTGCTGCTACTGCGACGGGTTCTGGAGGATCAGGAAGTGGAAGTGGAGGTGGCGCGCCTGTGGGGCTCACCAAGTTCATGCGGCTGTGCGACTGGCACGAGTTCATTGGCGACTACAAGCTGCTGCGTGGGCGGTTCACTTGCGAGTACGCGACGACCGTGTTCCGCCAAGTGCAAGAAGCCGAGTCCGGGCTGGAAGACCACTTGGAGATGATCTACGGCGAGTTCTGCGACGCGGTCGTCGCGCTGGCCGTGTGCTTTTTTCCCGACCCGTTTCTTCGCCACAGCACACGGGTAAATCAGTTTATCAGGCGGTTTTTGCCCGTCTCGCCCGATGAAATACGGGACCACCATTGATACTGCGGTACTTCCTTAAAACGTACTATTTACGTTTTAAAATTTGTTCTAAAAAACCTGATTAAAGTGTGTTTTTGTGTTCTTACTTGACCAAGGCCTCAAACTGGACGCCCTGGACCGTGTACCCGCGCAGCGATCGCTTGACCAAGTTGGCAAATTGCGTTGGATCGTTACGGAACAGCTCGGCGGCTTCCTTGTTGAGTGGGTCGTCTGGGTTTGGCTCGTAAAAGAGGTAAATCAACCCGTAAATGACCGAGTTGATGTCCAACACGGGTTTCCAGTCTTCGCGCAGGATGTTGAGACACACGTTGCCGTCCAAATCGATGTTTGGGTGGTAGATCTGTTGTGTCACAAGACGTTTGTTAGGCCACTTTGGATGACTGTCTCTCTAGTATGATTGTCTCTCTCTTACCTTGGTGAGGCACTTGACCTTTGGTGGCTCGTGTGGGTACATCTACTCTCTCATCAGTGGGCAAAAGCAAACACAAGAAAGTGAGCGGGTGAGACGACATGTACAACTGTACCATACGACTACACGGAAGCCCGTACCGCTGGGATCTTGAATATGAAATCGTACGTCGCGTCTTTCCACAGACCTGTATCCGCACACATCTGCAGCACATACCAAACCAAGGTGTCAGCACAGCTTCTTGTTACTGGCCCCATGCATTGTGTATACAGGTCTACCTTGACATGGAACAGAGTCAAGTCATTCGCTTCTGGGAACGTCACGGTCGCTGCTTGGCCGCCATCCAGTTCCGCGATATCTATCAGTATCATAAAACAACAGCACATATCCACCACCGTCAGCACCAAACACTTCATGGGAGAGAAACTTCATTGTGTATTGGTTGCCGCACCTTTCTGGATACGGATCTCGCCAGGCGTGCGTTTCTTCTCTTTGCTCGCACCGGAGCGCTTGCCGCGGCCAACGCCCAGAATGCGCACGGTCTTTGGTTTGTCTGTGGCGTCCGTGACGGCTGGTGTCGTTGTGGTTGTCGCTGTCGTAGCGGTGGCGGTAGCGTCGCTCTCCGCGGTGCCATTTTCAGCAGCTACCGTCGTGGCCTCCGCCGCAGCTGCCGCAGCCGCCAGCTCCTCTTCGGCTTTCTTCTCCTGTTGCTTCGCCTTCAGTCGGAACATCTCTCTCTCCCTCTCGTTGGCTTATTTGCTTGTTTGTTTCCCCTTGGGTAATGGAAGTGTGGGTTGTTTTTCTTGTGATGCGAGGTCATGGTAACAACGTACCTTGTTTTGAAAACAACCGCATTCTGAACTGCCATGTTCTGCAAAAAATCACACAAGTGAGAAATACCGTATACGATGATGTTTACCGGGTACGATAATCATCGTGTGGCAGTAAATACCGTAACGTCGGACCGTGATTGCGCCGAATACGACGCATCCAAAAAGCTGTGTGCAGATAAGAAGACATGTATTTATCATTGTTTTTGTGGTGTGTGCTGCTATCGCTTTGTTTGTAGTAGTGGAGCTGGCTGATCGCTCCCTACTACTGTCATCCCGCTACGACCTTACAACTTGGACGAAGCGGCCATGATCTGCTTGAGCTGCGGCGAGACTTCGTCCAACTCTGGGTCGGTGGCCGTGCTGAAATCAGTGATGGTCGCCCATTTGGCCTTGACATCCTCTGGCGTGATATCCTTGTCCAAGTCAAAGAAGTGGCCGTACGAGCGCGTGTACTTGACTTGCGCGGTCCAGCCGCCGCCGCTTTCAAACACGCAGCCAGTGCAAGGCACATCTTCATGGCACAAGTACGCGATCGTTGGTGCGACAAAGTCGGGCTTCCATTTCTTGACCATTTCTTCTGGCATCACGGTCGCAGTCATGGCCGAGCCGGCGCCAGGCGCAACGACGTTGACCTTGATGTTGAGCTTGGCGCCTTCCTTGGCGAGCGACTTGCCAAAGCCCAGCATCGCCGACTTGGCCGAGCTGTAGTTGGTCTGACCAAACTGGCCGTACAGGCCGTTGACCGAGGTCACGAGGATCACACGGCCGTATTTTTGCTTGCGCATGTGTGGCCACGCGGCGTGGGTCACCGTGTACGCGCCCTGAAGGTGGACGCCCAGCACGGCGTTCCACTTGTCCTTGGACATCTTGACAAAGCTCGTGTCCCGAAGGATGCCGGCGTTGTTGACCACGATATCCACACGGCCAAAGTTTTCAATCGCGGTCGCGACAACCTTTTCGCCCTCGGTGACCGAGTCATAGTTGGCGACCGCCACGCCGCCCTTGGCCTTGATCTCCGCGACGACGTTATCCGCCGCTTCCTTGGAGAAATCGTTCACAACACTATTTCAAACAAGAAAGAGAAGATCATGAGCTTTCCAGTATCCGTCACATTTGTGGAGAGATCACTGGCTGAACGTACACTTTGGCGCCACGCGAGGCGAAGAGAAGCGCGTACGAGCGGCCAAGACCAGCGCCTGAGCCTGTGATGATAGCAACACGTCCGTCGAAACGAAGAGCCATGGTGTGGATTGCTGGAGAGAGAGAGGTGGAAATTCCGGTTATGAGAAGCTCACCAACGCGGAAACTCACCAACTCAACAACTTGTGTTTTGGGTCACGGCGGTTCTGATCGTTCAGCTTCGTCATCAATCTCCATGGTCTCATAATTTACTGGATCACAATTAGACAGAACATATGCATTCATAGAGGCTAGGGATCAAGCATTAGATATTCGTTAGGAACCTATCACAACCTGTTTGACATTTCGCTATCACCTTTCGTGGTTGGCTTGAAGTTTGATTTCGCGTCCGATTTCGCCCTCATGCTCTGTTTTACGACATCAGTTTACGTGACACCGCACGATTCGTGCAACAATCAATTTTTGTTGAAAATGTTGCACGAACCATGACAACGCATACCTCTTATAGTCGATTGTTCTGGGTATCAATTTTTGATATGAGAGCGCTCTATTTGGGTGACCGATTGCCATTCGATTGGTGTGTCGTTTGGTTGGTTGCATGAAGCGAACCATCAATTGCACAAGGTGGACGCAGCAATATGGACGCCAACGCCGTCGCTAGCTTCCAGAAGAAGGTCGTGCAGCATCCAGAGGTACGTTCTTATACATCTATGCCTGCGTGTGGCTTAGACTGTGTGTGGTCCATGAGCTAGTCGCATCCAGTGGAAACAATGCGAGATGGTGACTAATATCCTTTCTTATTTGTGGCGCAGGTCTTCTTCACGCCATCGGAGGAAGTCGCACAGGAGATCAAGAGCTTCACAAAGCATGTCTTTGACCATTGCACCCAGTTTGTGAGCCGCACCGCCGCGACGCCGCTGGATCAGCTGTACATTGACGGCTTTGACGCCGACCAAATTTGGGAACAGCTCCGTTTGCAAAATGCGCCGTTGCTGGAAGAATTAAAGAAACGCATCCGTGGCTTCAAGAAGCAGCCAGCGCAGATTCGATTGTTCCCAGAGGAGACGGAGGATGTAGAAGAGGACGACGAGGAGAGCGACGAGCAGAGCGATGACGAAGAGGAGGAGGAGTTGGCTCGGAGCGAGGATGAAGCCGCTGAAGATGAGCTCCCGAGCGATGATGAAGATGAGGAGGAAGAAGATGCACCAAAGAAGAAGAAGACGACTAAGAAAGACGCAGCGACTACTACCAAGTCCAAGAAGTCTAAGAAGGCGCGCGATGTCGCGGAAGATGGTTTCTTTGACTGGGAAGAAATGGACAAACTGGCCGAAGAAGAAGAAGAAGACGACGAGGATGACGACGACTTGCTTGGTGGTGGTGACGAAGAGGAGGGGGAGGACGATGGAGACGAAGACCCATTGGAGGACGACAGCGAAGACGACGACATGGAAGATGACGACGAGCTGGACGATGACGAAGCCGCGAATATGAAGTTTGACGATTTCTTTGACGAACCCAATGTCACCCGCAAGCGTCGTGGTCAAGACGAAGATGAAGAGGAGGACGACGATGAAGAGGAGGATGAAGAGGAGATGGAAGTGGAGGACGACGAAGAAGAAGACGAGTTTGACATGCTGAAGCGGTCCGGTGCCCCACAAGAGGAGGATGACGTCGATGAAGACGAAGTCGCCGAGCGTGGCATCCTGTCCTCTCATCAGCGCCAACGACAGCGGTTAACGCAAGAAATCAAGCAGCTGGAAAAAGAAGCGCTTGCCGAAAAGCCGTGGGCACTCAAAGGTGAAGTCAAGTCGGCCGCACGGCCAGAAAACAGTTTATTGGAAGCCATCTTGGACTATGACCGCCCCGTCAAAGCGGCGCCTGTGATCACCGTCGAAGTCTCAGTCGCCTTGGAAGAAATGATCAAAAAGCGCATTTTAGAAGACGATTACGATGACGTAATTCGTAAATTTGCCGCAAATGAACAAGACGACAAAAAGAAATTGGCCGATGTATCGATGGAAAAATCCACCGAAGGCCTGGGTGAAATTTACGAAAAAGAATACATGAAAACCTCGATGGGTTTTGAAGCCGACGATGGCTCGAAAAAAGACCAAGACGAAATTGAAATCATGTTTAAAAGCTTATGCTGGAAATTGGATGCGTTGTCCAACTACCAGTTCACACCAAAGCCCATGGTTAAAGAATTGCAAGTCAAGCCTTCCGTGCCAGCGATCGCGATGGAAGAAATCGTGCCCATCAGCGTGAGCGACGCCAATTTGCAAGCGCCTGAAGAGATTTACGCCAAGAAGCGCAAGCGCGGAGAGGCGGTTTTACAAAACAAGGAAGAAATGAGCCAAAACGAGCGTAAAGCGCAGCGAAATGCTAAAAAACGTGTGCGACGAAAGGCCAACAAACAGCAAGAAGCCGATGAACGGCTCGTGGCCAAGATCAACCCAGGGCTGGGCAACAAATACGAAAAAAAGAAAATGCTCGAAAGTATTGCAAGTGCCAAGAATATTACGACTGGCAAGCAAATCGAAGGATCGACCAAGCAATTTTCCAACTCGAAAGAATTTTTCACGCGCTTACAGGTACTGTGGACACATTTATTATTGCTGGGTCTGCACGATATTAATACTGACATATTTTTTTTCCAAAAAAATATTAGGAGGAAGTGCAGAGCGATATCCGAAAGAAAGCAGGAGATGCCAAGTAAATACTGTATTGTACACGGTCTTTCTACTGTGGTTGCTGAGACGGGCGTGGATATCCCAGCTCAGCCAGCATGGCGTCCATTGGTTGGTTGTGGCATCTCGTGTGGCAACAATAGAATATACAACTTGCATTGGAGACGTTGCTGGATTTCCTTTTCTCTTTTTTTTTTTTTTGCCAGTCGTTTTTTTTGTTTGCTTCTTGGTGTCGACAATACCAAAAGACCAGTTGGTTGCTTTCTACTACAGTACTGACTGTGAATAGGAAGGAGGCAACTCGATTTAGACTGACTGGCGCACAGTGTACTCTGTACATCGGTGTTGCCTCCTGGCTTGTGGTTTCTTGGCTTCGAGGAATCCTGGCGCAGCCGCCAATGAAGTCGACAGTCGACGAGATGGGAAAATGCGACGTGGCGCCAACACAGAACCAGGTCGATGGACAGTTTGATTTTTTCAAACTAAGGGCTAAATTCGATCTTTTCGTGCCGAAAGAAGGTTGATTTGGGACTTCAAGAACCAAAATATGATGAATCTGTCGCTCCACGTCGTTGAAGTGTTGGGCAGATTCGATGGAATGAACCACCCACCATTGGGCACACCCACCCAAGCACCTTTGGAGCGTGTCGCGTGTCGCGTGTGGATCGATTTTATTTTATTTTCCGTGAGAGTATCCACCACACTTCTTTCATTTTGCAATTTGCGACCAAGCCCACACAACGACCACAAACTCGTCTCATCTCTCTCGGCCACGATGCAGCTCGCCAGCCAAAAGATTTTTCAACGCCACCCCAAGACGGAGCCTGATACGGAACCATCGGCAGCCCTAGATGGACCCAGTGATGTGGATTCGGTTGGCAACTACTCGGCCTACGCCCAAAGCGACGCCGAGCCACTGTACGGCCACCCGCTCATGTGCGCCAGTGTGCCAACGGAGACTTTCCCACGCCAATCCGTGCCCGCGCGGGTCGCCCACCAGCTCATCAAGGACGAACTCGCATTGGATGGCAACCCCAAGATGAACGTACGTCTTATTTTTTTCTTATTTTCTCAACACCGTGGTCTATCCAAAGGTCTAACTCACAATTTCTTATTTTGTGTGTGTCTCTTGTCGTATTTTACGTCATAGTTGGCCTCGTTTGTGACGACCTACATGGAACCCGAGGCCGACGATCTCATGATCGAAGGGCTTCGTAAAAACTACATTGATTTGGACCAGTACCCGCAGACCGCCGAGATCCACAACCGCTGTGTGCAAATCTTGGCTAATTTGTACCACGCGCCGCTGCAGCAGAGCGAACAAGCCACCGGCACGGGCTGCATTGGCTCTTCGGAAGCCATCATGCTCGCAGGACTCGCGATGAAACGCAAGTGGAAAAACCGCCGACTGGAACGTGGGTTGTCCTTTGACAAGCCAAATATGGTCTTTGGCTCAAATGTGCAAGTCTGTTGGCACAAAATGTGTAAATATTTCGACATTGAGATTCGGGAAGCCGACGTTTCGCCCGACTGTCTGGTGCTCACCGCTGCACGTGCCAAGCCATTCTGTGATGAAAACACCATTGGCGTGTGTGCCATCTTAGGCAGCACGTTCAACGGCGAGTACGAAGACGTGGAAGCGATCCACGAGATGCTGGACCAAGTCAATGCGGAAAATAATTGGCAAATTCCCATCCACGTCGATGCCGCCAGTGGGGGCTTTATTGCTCCGTTTTTAAACCCCGAGTTACGATGGGATTTCCGTCTGCCCAATGTGAAATCTATCAACGTCAGTGGCCACAAGTTTGGCCTTGTGTACGCTGGTATGGGGTGGGCTCTCTGGCGTGAAAAGGACGATTTACCGGACGATTTAATTTTCCATGTCAATTATTTAGGCGGCGACCAACATTCCTTTACGCTCAATTTTTCCAAAGGTGCTGGCAATGTGATCGCGCAATATTACAATATCATGCGCTTTGGCTTTGATGGCTACAAGCGGATCATGGAAGCGAGTATGCAGAATGCCGCGTACTTGAGAAGTGCACTCGTCGCGACGGGCCATTTCCGCATCGTGGACAAGCAGCATATGCCACTGGTGGCCTTTGCATTGAATGATACCAGCAAGTTCTCGTGCTTTGATATCCAAGATAAACTGCGCAGCAGGGGCTGGATCGTGCCAGCGTACACATGCTCGCGAGGCGCCGAGTCGCTGGTGATCATGCGCGTGGTCGCGAAACAGAATTTCACGTGTAATATGGTGAATATGCTGGTCCAAGATATCTTGAAAGCGATTGCGGTGTTGGAAAAGCACCACGTCTTGGTGGAGACTGCCATGTCCTCGCCAAAGGCCAAAAAGGAACAGTTTGCCGACGTCGTCCACGCGCTCAGCGCCAACTTGAAGCACCAAAAGTCAGGCATCACCACCCACGGCGTTTGCTAAACCAGTGTACTGGCAAAAATCAAGGATGGTCGTCTGTGTATTGTGATCGTATCCAGATAGTTTTCTTTTTTTCTTTTATCCTTTTTAGTGAAGTTTATTAAGGAATTGCAGTCTTTGTGGTCGGTTTTTTTTTTTTTTTTACGATCGTTGTAAAAAATGTGATTTTCGTGCGAAATCACTTTTACGCGTTCTGATTTTGTTGTTGTTTGTTTCTTATTGACATGGTTTCTTGAGGTGGATGTCATCAGTGGATACGCAGCCATGCATCACAGACAACGACCCCACCAACGAGCAGTTGAAGAAGTTGCGAGGGCTCTTGGCCACCGTCGTCTTGTAAACTATTTTAAACGCAAGTCCACATTTTTTTTACTTCATGGTGCATGGAAAAACAAACAAAACAAATACATTGGTGAGTATAGAGTACCAGTACTCTCTCTCTCTCTGTCTCTCAAAACGCAGCAAATGCAGCGGCGGATGGCGGCGCGGGCAACGCCATCATTTGGTCGCCTGTCGCTCGTGTCTGCTTGGGCTTCTCGGCCATCGGTGCGCTGTCATCCAGCCACACACGCGCCATAAATTGGCTCGGCGTGCTGCTCGTGGTCATCGGCTGCCACTGGAGACACAGTGCGTAGGCTCGGATCGTGGAAATGCCGCCAAAAAAGTGCTTTTTGATCTTGGACGGCACGGTGATCTGGCCGCGGTCTCTCACAAAACCACGGTCACTTGGGCAGGTCGCCGTCCAGGCGTCGCTGCTGTCCATATCATTAAACTGGATATCACTCAAGTATTTTGTCGATGACGTATCAAAGACTTCGCGCACTGTGAGCGAGCTGTACCGGACACAGAAAATGGTCCACGGCGCTCCTTTGTACTCTTGCGAATGGGCGTCGCCGTCGCGGTCATAGCCAGCGCCCAGTGCTTGGCATTGAGAAGTGACTTCGTCCACTGTGACTTTGGCATTCTTGGCCTGGATCACCACCAAGTCCGAGATCACACGCACCAGCGGAAGCCGCGTCCAGTAGGCAGCTTTGGAAACGTACAGCGATACGCTGTTGGCCGTCCAGCCGCGATGGTCCAGCCGGTCAAAGTTGGTGTCTTGCTCCAACTGCAAAATCGACCGCCTCGGCAGACCACTGTCACCACCATCACTCTTCTCTCGCTCCGCGTAGGCGATCCGCAGCGGCGCGTCATCCGCTGCTGTGCGTTTGGTACAAAACGACGCAAGGTTCGGCACTTTCTCCGCTGGTAAGAGCGATTTCGTGACCAGTCGAGTCGCGCCACTGCCACTGCCATCAACGGGCACCACTTCAAAGCAAATGCCATGTGGCGGCATAAAACTGTACGCCTTGAACGCCAGCGCCAGCGTCCAGCCTGCTTCTTGTGGCTTCAAGGTGCCGCCGCCACTTGGATCCACCGCCGTCGCAAACGGGCTGAACCTTTCCAACACGTGGACCGTGCGGTCCGCCTCGGCCAAGAACCACACGGCGCGAGCGTACACAAACTTGACCACGTGGTCGATCCGCTCGCCATCCGAGCGGATCGAGTCCAGCGAGTACTTGAGCGAATTGCAATTCGTGACAAGTGGGATCACCGACATGTAAAACACCAGCAACTGGAGCTGCACGGTTCCTTGTAAGTGGTCGTGGGCTTGAAATTTGGCACTGAACAAGTCTTTTTCATCTTTGAGGATGGTTTCCAGTTCCGAAAACAACGACGCGACTTGGAAATCGTCGCATTTCGCCACCATTTGGTCCCGTGTGAGGTTGCCGCTTGCGTATTGCTGGGACGCGAGCTGCACAGTCGCGAATTTGTCTTTCATCGTGGTCACATCGGTCAGTTTCATCTCGGCCACGACTTTGGATGGGATATCCGAGATATCGTCGAGGATGCGGTCAATTCCAGAGATGATCATGGAGGCTTTGTCGTTGATAGCCGCCAACGAAGTCTCAATGGCTTTCATTTCCTTGTTGAAACTGGTGTGCAAGTCGTGGAGTGCCTGTAAGACAGGGTCTTCTCCACCACTGCCACCACCACCAAAGATCGCAAAGACCGAGGCCGCCACGGAAAACGCGATGCCTGTAAAGCCCCACGAGCCAGGCAAGACACTGAGGGCATCACCGATGCCTTTGAGCATGCGCGATGTGTCCTTGTTATTGGCCGATTGGATGGCCAGCTGGATGCCGTCGGTAGCGCCTTTGATGTGCTCGAGAACCTCGGCCTTGGTGATGTCGGGAAGGTCTTTGCCGATTTTCTCCACCGCCGAGTTGGCGAGTGTTCGGTCCACTGCAAGTGACCCATCTTGAGCGAGCGCTTGCAGTGAAAAACTGGTTGCGAAAAGCACAAACGCGCAAAGCAACAGCAACAAGCGGCCTTGCATTGTGTGCTGGTGTGTGTGTGTGTCGTCGTGGTTGCGTTACGTGCCCTCAAAAAAGAAAAATCGACACTGGAAAGAGTGTGCTTTGGAGCCACGCGGAGCCATTACTGCAGGTGTGACTTACACAGGGGGGAAATTCAATTTTCTGCCCCACAGCAAGAGGCTACACTGTTGGGCAGACAGGCACGCATGCACACAAACATGATGGACAAGGTGACTCGCCAAAATTTTCAAAAGATCGCCGACGCTCTGATAACTTTCACACCCGGACACTGAATGAGTGACGTGTCTACGTGCCTATACTGCAGTGCATTGTGGTGTATTCAACCGCATAGTGACATCGCGCCGCACGTGGCGTGGGTTGCGGGGTCTTCCGGATCGCTCTCGGTCGTTTGAAAATCTTTTGGAAGCTTCCAAAGTGAGCTGCACAGTGATTGAAATGTAGCCATATTGGTTATTAACGTGATCTAGTTCTTAACTTCTTCGGTTTTCCCGCCAAATCCCTCAGCCAACCAACATGGAACGGGGCAGTTTGAACCCATCTTTCCAACCCGTGTAGCGCACTGGACCAAACCCGAGCATTTCCCAACAGAAAATGTACAAAAATGGGTGGGCTGGGTTTTACCATCAACCCGTTTACCCGTATGGCTTACCACCAAACCTGTGGCACATCTCCAAACAAAGCAGAGAGCTCAGCTTATCTTGGCTGGTTCTGCCGTCAGCAAGGCGGTTTTGGTCTTTGGAAGGCTACAGGGAGGCGGCATTCCGACTTTTGCAAGGCGTTTGAAGAAGGTGTTGAAGAAGCAACTCCCCCTCTCTCCTCCTTTGCACCCACATCTATCCAACACATCCAACACATCCATCATGAAGTATCTTGCCGTCACCGGTGGCACCGTCAGTGGGCTGGGCAAGGGCATCACGATCAGCAGCATCGGTGTGCTGCTCAAGGCCTGCGGGCTGAGCGTCACCTCTATCAAGATCGACCCGTACTTGAACTGCGACGCCGGCACTATGTCGCCTTTCGAGCACGGCGAAGTGTTTGTGCTGGACGACGGCGGAGAAGGTGACTTGGATCTGGGCAACTACGAGCGGTTCTTGGGTGTCACGCTCACGCGCGACCACAACATCACGACGGGCAAAGTGTACAAGCAAGTGCTGGACCGCGAACGCCGCGGCGACTACTTGGGCAAGACCGTCCAAGTCGTTCCGCATGTCACCGATGCGATTCAAGACTGGATCGAGCGCATCGCGCAGCTGCCTGTGGACGGCAGCGACCACGCGGCCGATGTCTGTCTCATTGAAGTCGGCGGCACAGTCGGCGACATTGAGAGCATGATTTTCTTGGAGGCGCTGCGCCAATTCCAGTTCCGCGTCGGCGTGGAAAACTTTTGCCTGGTGCATGTGTCGCTTGTGCCTGTGTTGGGCTCGGTGGGCGAACAGAAGACCAAGCCCACGCAGCATGCCATCAAAGAGTTGCGCAGCGCTGGCTTGTCGCCCGATGTGATCATTTGCCGTGCGAGTTCCGAATTGGAGCCGTCCACCAAGGCCAAGATCGGCATGTTTTGCCAAGTCTCGGCCAACCACGTGTTGTCGGTCCACGATGTGAGCAACATTTACCACGTGCCGTTGCTCTTGACCAAGCAAGGCTGCGCGAGCATCTTGCTGTCGCGCCTCCAACTCATGAACCGGTTCCGAGAGCCCGATCTTGTCGAGTGGGCCGCCATGGCGCACCGCGTCGATACGTTTACACAGACGTGCCGCATCGCCCTTGTGGGCAAGTACACTGGCTTGCAAGACTCGTACTTGAGTGTGATCAAGGCGCTCAAGCACGCGACCATGAAATGCGACCGCGACTTGGTCATTGAATGGATCGAAGCGTCCGACTTGGAAGACGACACAAAGGCCAAAGACGCCGACAAGTACAACGACGCGTGGACCAAATTGCGTGGCTGTGACGGCATCGTCGTGCCTGGCGGCTTTGGCGACCGTGGCGTCGATGGCAAAGTGCTCACGGCCCAGTACGCGCGGGAAAATAAAGTGCCGTACTTGGGCATTTGCTTGGGCATGCAAGTCGCCGTGATCGAGTACGCGCGCAACGTCGTCGGATGGAAAGATGCGACCAGTGAAGAGTTTGACAGCTCCGTGGACCACAAAGTCGTGGTGTTTATGCCCGAGATCAACCCGGAGGTCATGGGCGGCACCATGCGCTGTGGGGCACGCGAGACCATCTTGCATGAGCAACACGACCAGCCAGGCAAGCGCTCGCTGGCGTCGTACTTGTACGGCAAAGACCAGCGCATCATGGAGCGCCATCGCCACCGGTACGAAGTGAACCCAGAGTTTGTGGACACGATCCGCGACGCTGGACTGAACTTTGTCGGCACGGATACCAAAGCCATCCGTATGCAAATCGTCGAGCTGGATCGGGAGGTGCATCCGTTTTACTTTGCGTCTCAGTACCACCCAGAGTTCAAGTCGCACCCGAACGAGCCATCGCCGCCGTTCTATGGGCTGATCTTGGCCGCGACGGGCAAGTTGGCGGCGTTCATGGAGCAATGCGACGCGGAGGGCAAGTAAAAAGCAGCGACCAAGGAGCACAAGGGAAAGGGGTTGCGCGCGTTGTTGCCCAGTAGCTGTAGGCACACAGAGGCAGACACTGAGTGAGAGTGAGAGACTATAAAAAAGCAGAGATGATTTCGTTCTTGTTGTGCGCTTTCTCCTCCATTTTTGGTTGAGTATCGCCAACAAGACGAATCGCTCTCACTCTCGCGCCAGCTTTTGCCCACCGCGCCGTGCACACAACACACGACGCACGTACGCGACAGAGAAGGCTCTTAGCGTCTTGTAGAGTACTACTATCACTAACTTATGAATTGAAAGAAATCAATATTTATCCGATATTGAGTGATATGGAGCCGCATATTCATCGCCGAAACATCGTGCCTTCCATTTCAGTTTTTCAGACATCCAGAATAATGCCCCCTCCTGTGAGCATGGGGCATAATACCTGATAACACAGTACGATCTACTTTTACAACGTATCCAAACAAATTATACCCAATCAGCACTCATCGCGCTCAGACCACCAACAGAACGCAAGCAGCACCACAAGAACCAAATCAACCCGTGGTGCGAATATGGCGGACTCCTTGACAACCACTGCTGGTGCTGATGTTGCATCGCCGCAGCCAGCGCAACACCAACAACAACCACCAGTGGCAGCCACGCCTGGTAGCGCGGCCTACAGCACCCACAGCCAAGGCGGCGTGCCGGCGATGAACTCGTCCAAGAAGCCCATGCGCGAGGGCAATGTGAACGACCCCAACACGTACAAGCGCAGCCAAGAAAAAGACTGGAAGAACAACTGCATTGAAGACATTTACGCCTCGTGGGACAAGCTCATCCCAACGGACAAGCTGCCTTTGTACTTGGAGATGGCGCAATTCCTTGTGGACTTGGACCCACAGACACCACGCGAATTGGAAAAGTCGTTTGTCAAGCTTCGGCGCAAATACAAATGCCTACCCAAAAAGAACCAGATGATGTTTGTCCACAATATGCTCATCAAAGAAGGCACCGCACCCGCGGGCATGCAATTGGAGAAATTGCTGGTCAAAAAGGCCCAAAAATCACAATCCGGTGTTCTTGTGGTGACGGTCTTGACCAGTCCGTACCCGAAAGTGGGCACAAAAGTGCAGCGCTTCAGCTGCCAGTGGAACTGTTATTACTGCCCCAATGAACCGGACCAGCCACGCAGTTACCTCCACGATGAGCCCAGTGTGTTGCGTGCCAACCGCAATGATTTTGATCCCGTGCTTCAGTTTTGCGACCGCGCTGTGACGCTTGCCATGAATGGCCACCCGGTGGACAAGATTGAGCTGCTCGTGCTGGGCGGCACGTGGGCGTCGTACCCGCACGAGTATCAAGAGACGTTTATCCGCGACTTGTTTTACGCGGCGAATACGTTTTACGACCGCGAGAAGCGGGGGCGTAAATCTCTGGACGATGAAAAACTGGAAAATGAAAGCGCCGCGGTCAAGATCATTGGCATCACGTTGGAGACGCGTCCCGATTGTATCACGCCCGACGAGCTGCGTCGCTTCCGCCGCTACGGGTGCACGCGCGTGCAGCTGGGCATCCAGCACACGGATGACGCAATTCTCAAAAAAATCAACCGCGGCTGCACGAACGCCGATGCCATCAACGCCATGAAAATGTTGCGCGACTGTTGCTACAAGACGGACATCCACTTGATGCCCAATTTGCCTGGCAGCGATCCAGAAAAAGACCGTGCAATGTTTGAGTACGTGTTGAATTCGGAAGACTTGCAGGCCGACCAGTGGAAGATTTACCCGTGTGAGATCACGCCATGGACGGTGATCAAGAAATGGTTTGAAGAAGGCTCGTACGTGCCGTATGACGAAGGTATCCTCATTGATTTGCTTATGCAAGTCAAGGCCAAAGTCCACCCGTGGATCCGCTTGAACCGCGTGATCCGCGATATCCCAAGCCAATATATCCTGGGCGGCATGGACGAACCCAATTTGAGACAAGTGATCAATAACCGGATGCTCGCGAATGGCACGCACTGTCGCTGTATCCGTTGCCGCGAAGTCAAGACCGACGACGACGCGATCGCACAGGCGGAGCTGCTGGTGCGCAAATACCGAGCGAATGGCGGCGATGAGTATTTCATCAGCTTTGAACCGCGCGACCAGTCCAAAATTTGTGGCTTTGTACGCTTGCGGTTGTCGCAGACGCCCGGCGCGGGCATTTTCCCAGAGCTGGAAGGCGCGGCGCTTGTCCGGGAACTCCATGTGTACGGACAACTGCAAGTGGTCGTCAAGGGCGACAAGAATAAGACGAGCAAGTCCAAAGATCCAGTGGTGGTGGACGATGCCGCCAGCAGCAGCGACCTGGGAGACTCCAAGGCGCAGCATATCGGCTTTGGCACGCAGCTCATGGCAAAAGCGGAACAAATTGCACGTCAACATGGGTACAAAAAAGTGGCCGTGATCGCTGGTGTCGGTGTGCGCAACTTTTACCGCCGCTTGGGCTTTGAAGTGGAAGGCGAAGGAGAGCTCATGATCAAACATCTCAAAGAGATTCCAATTCCATTAAAGTCGCGCTGTCCGTTTGACGTGGAAACCCCAACGATGCTGGTCGCGATTGGTGCGTCGGTCGCGGTCGCGGCCGTGGCTGCAGTGGCATTGGCATTGATGCGCCGTCGATAGAAAGGAAGTCTGGTCTCTGGTCATCTTGTCGTCTTGGGTATTGTGGGATCTAGGTCTCGGGTCTTTGGGCGTCGCGAAAGAGAGAGCTTGAGAGAGCAGGAATAAGGTGTGGATACCTCGGAATTTTTTTTTCATAAACGTGGGGCTTTTCTTTTTCTTTTTTTTTTGGTCTTGTTTTTTCTACTGGTCAGAAGGCGTGGAGTCTGCGTACGGTGCAGTCGTAGCGGGTCCTACCTGTGGGTACCTCCACGTCATGGAGCTGTTGGTACACGCGCTTTTCTCTGGCGTCTTCCAGCGTCGACAAAAACTGAATCATCTCGGGCTTCTCTAGCAAGTGGGTTGGCGTGTTGCGATGGAGCGCACGCAGTGTGCCATCGTCCAGCACGATGTCTCCTTCTTCCTGCATGGAAAGTGACGAGTGATTTATCTGGCTTGTCGAGTGGAAGGCGTCCTGTACGATCAGCAGTCGGTGTTCGTACTCGGAGTTAAAGGCGATCCGCAAATTCCAGTACAGTGGGTCTAGGTAAACGACAGACACAGGCAGTCAGGTCACTCACTTCACACAGTTGAGAGCATTGTCAAAAGAGAGCAAGAAAAGACTTACCAGCAAGATTTGCTCGAAGACGGTCCGGGATAAACGACTGGAGGTCGACGAGGATCGCCGGCGCGGCGCCTGTGGTTGCGGATGAATCTCCAGGTTGGAGTGGACTGCTGCTGCTGCTTCCCCGGCGCACGTAGAACGCGACACAGTCGTGGACAGCCTTCCGCATAAACGAGACCGGCAAATGGATCGACTGGTCAGATGAACAAAGCTGCAGCACGTGGTCCATCGCTTCCCAATGGACGTGAGTGAGTGGTGGGTGGATGCCGTAGTTGGCGACATCAAAACGAGGCATCGCGCACACAATCTCGTCACACTCTTGTGATGAAAACCCGGTTTGTGCGAGCCAGAACGCCACATCGCGCTTCATCTTCCACTCGCCTGCTTCAATGACAAACGCGAGCACTTGTTGCGGCTGCGCTAAAAATTGCTGCGCGGCCACAGCAAACCCAGTGGCCGCTGACGAATCGGTCGCGTTTGGCCCTTGGATTTCTTCGTGGCGTACCCGCATGAGTTTCGCGAGTGCCGTGTCGTTCTCTGGATGGGGTGCAGGGAAAACGCGTGTGTTGGACAGGAAAACCATGAATTCTTGGAGAATTTGCTGGACCGACTCGGTGCCATCGGCGTGGCGCGTCAAGAAATCCCATACTTTTTCGATCGCGTCCATATCTTTTCGAAGCATCGTGGATGGCGTGTGGTCTCTTGCCCCCTCAAGGGGCATGGAAACGGTGGATTCGATAGTGTTGTTGGTATGGTCGTCATCCCCATTGTGGCTGTCGCCAAGAAACTCGTCTTGGTTGTCAATATTCTTGAGCAAGTGCTTGAATTTCTCGACGAGTTGCCCAGCCGAACCTGAGTGAGTCAAATCTGGGTGGCTCCACGATTGGCTGGACGATCCGACTCGAAGAGCTTGATGAAGATGCTGCAACAACGTGAGCGACTTGTTCGGACTGGACGCTTTCTGCTCCGTGGTGGCGAAGCCACCAGCAGTATTGCTGGAGAGCCACAGCGTTGATGCACACTGTGGAGGCGGTTTACAGAGCAAAGAGCGCACATTCTCGAGACCGTTCCACTGGGAGAACAACACGACGGTGGGTGGTGAGCTGGTGCACCAACTGCTGCTATCCAAGAGAAAATGCGAATTCAGTGGCTTTCGCGATTGGTCTCGAACTTCAAATGCCGCCATCACATCGATCTCGAGTGAGTGCTGGTCCCCTGAATCTGCTGTGCTGCCATTGATCTCTTGATGCTCTTGAAAGCAAGCTTCGTAGTCTTCCAGCGCCTCGTCCAGCGAGAGCTGCGCGACGGATCCGCTGCTGCACTCGCGCTTCTGGATCGTGAACAGACGCAACGCCGATCGTTCCGCCGATTCATCCGTCGTGTACTGGTATTCACGCGCCACGTACCCACTGCCATGCTCGACCATTACCACGAACGTTTCCATTTCTTCAAAGGCACTCTCAAGAGGATCCTCGTCACCACGCGGTAAGGCCATCGCCAGTGTGGTCATCGTGAGTGCCTGCGATGCGCTTGCTGCTGTTTCGCCATACAGAGTCAGCGCACCGCCGTCGATGTTCACAGCTTGAGGTGCGAAGAAAGGCGTGAATGATGCAAAAGCGCTGGCGTCGGCATTAGTAGCACTGGCTTGGTCACGGAAGATGAGAGTCCCCACGAGCGCGTCGGTGCCGTCGGTGCTATCCATGGTGTCACACGAGAGTGACTCTTGCGTCGTTGATAATGTGCGCAGAAGCGCTGTGATCTGTGGGTGGAGCCGCATCACCACGACAAGCGGACCATTCTGGTCGTCATTGTCGTCGTGGACAAGCGCCTGCGCTGCATAGAACACGCGCGGTGCGTCTACATATATGAGAACAATGGACTCGTCTACCATCGCGAACGACTGTGTGTGCAGGCATCGCTCTAACGCCGATTTCCACGCGACAAGCGCATCATGATGAGTCGACTCCATTGCTTGGGTTTCCCAATTTTTCAAAGTTTCCCGCCTCAAAATGGAAAAGTAACTCTCAGAACAGTGACATGTCACTCATTTGAATTGCATGGATATAGTGACAATTGTGGAATTGTGAATACAAAAAAAACAATAAACAAATTATTCGATTATTTCCAAATCACATCAAATTGTACTTACAGGATCTTCACTTTTCACACATAACTCCACTTTTTCGTCACCCACTTCGTCTCATGCATCCTTCCACTGACACGGATGGGGCTGTTCTCCATACTTGATACTTGAAATTCTTCCCACACAAAATATTTCTTGATTCCTTTTTTCTTTTCTTTTCTTTTTTTTTTTGTTTTGGATCTCTCAGTCAACCGTCGTCGCAGCGAGGATTTTCTGATGGGCGCTCGAGGGCGACCACGTGCGACTGAAGATAGAACTGTCAAAGCTTTCACGGTTTTCGTTGTCGTGGTCAAGAAAAGACCCATGGAGATCGTCCATTTGGGTCTCCACATCCGAGGACAATTTGTCAAAAAACGAAAACGAACTTTTCCGCATCGCGGCGCCTCCTGGTTGTTGCAGCGACGCCGCTCCAGTTGCTCCAGCTACACTGGACTTGTTGCTTCGGTTTGTCGGCAGTAAGAACTCGCTGAACTGGGACGAGTCACTTGAGCTCGTGCTGAGCCGCAGCACATCATTCTGGTCGCCTGGTGTCAACGTGAGACTGCTGGCATCGCTGGCTTTGCGTTGCATGTACGACAACACTTGTGCGCGCTCTCGCATCACGCGCGCATTCTCTGGCGTGATTTTCCGCATATGCTTGGTGTAAAACTGCTGCTGGTTGTGCAGTTGCTGTTGCTGGTAGTGCATGTACGTGCCCGAGTCTTGCTGCACTGGAAGCGACTGGTTGCGACGGATCGACGGCTGCGAGAGCGAGTCCATGGGATCCCCCGAGTTCGCTGCTTTGCTGATGATCTCGTCGTTATCCGCCGAGACCGTGCGATGGCTCTTGATCGACGGGTGGTGCTGGTTGTGCTGGTTCTGACGCAACAAACGCGACGGCGTCGTCAAGTCAGACATCATAGGCGCGGACGGGCGGCCCATGTCAAAACTGAGCCGCGAGTCGTCGGTGGATTCCAAATCAAACGCGTTCAATCGAGTCGAGGAGAACGACATGGTCTTGGACATCCCGCGAGGGCGACCGCCACTTGCTTGCTGCTGGAGTTCCGATAATCGACCAGCAAGGGTATCCATCCCAGCCCCCGTTTCCGATGGAAGCCCTTTCCCACCACCACTTCCTCTGGAAATAGTGGGAGCGCCACCGGGTTTGTGGTCGTGGCTTTGAATCTGGCTGCCACTTCGCCGGCGCTGGACGTTGCGTGTTGCTGGCCCCATGGACCGAGAAAAATCAGGCTTGTCTGACTCGTGGGGGCGTGACTTGGCTTGGCCATCCAGCTCGTGGCCGCCCGTACTTATCCGATGTGCTTCTTGCCACGACGACTGGCGGTGGCCATCACTTGGTGACAAAAACGGATCGGAATACGACCGGTTTGATACATTCACATCCATGGATTCCGTACGTTTCCCTGGACGGCTCGTGTCGGCGCCAAAATTCGCGATATCAAACGAAGACACCCGCTGCTGGTTTGGGTCATCGATATGCCGCCACGTCGGCGCCGAAAACGTATGGTTTTGGCTTCGATCCGGACGCGCGTACCCACCACGCGACGGCGCGCTGCTGGCGTCACCCAGCTTGGATTTCATTTTTTCCGCTTTCTTTTTCTCTTTTTGAAGCTTGAGATCTTTGTGCCAGCCTTCAAACCGTTGAAGCCACCCTTTCGGAGATCGGCTTTGCTGCTGCGAGGTATCGTCGTCCACGTGTTGCTTTTTACTGCTGCCGCTGCCGCTGGTGGTGGGTTGGTGGTGCCCATTCTGGTGGATTAGTTGGCTGGGGGTCGACACATTGGTATTTCCTGCAGCAGTAGTAGGACCCGTCGTTTTCTTGGTGGCCGCGGAAGGCAGAGCTATGCTTTTACTGCGCCGTTCTCGCCCTTGACTGGATGATGGACCGCCACCGGACAACGCGCCATTCTCCCCGGCGTCCGGTATCCGCTTTGCGCCAGCCAAGCCAGAGCCATCCGATTGCAGTCGCCGCCGCTCTTCTTTGGGTTGTTCTTTCGTGGTCGTCGCATCGACTGAGGTGATGCGTCGGTAGTTTCGTTTGCCCCACATTGATTGGCTCGCTGCTGAGCCCCAGTACATGTCAAAGACACTCGGTGGGCGGCCATCGTAGTAACAGGAAAACGTCGGGTGCTCCTTCTGGAGAGACACCGTGTAGTCATCTGTCAAATGGCGATCAAACGTTCGGTAGATCCGGCCAGCGCTTTTGTCAAGCTGTTTGAAAAGCCCCGGTCGTTTCTTGGCGCCAAACAACTTGGCCTTGGCTTCTTCTTTCCCATCTGTGGCTGCATGCATGGCCGTCACTTCATTGGATTCTTCCGCGGATTGGACCGCGATCCCCGTCGCTAGCTGAAGCCGGTGGTGGGCACGGAAATCGTCAATGCGGAGCCGACTCACGGTTTCTTTCTTCTGCGCGTCGATCATCAAACGGGTCGCGTCCGTGTCACGGCGACCGATTTCATTCAGATGGCGGAGCATATCTCCATAGGTGTTGCACTTCATGAGCGTGGCCTTTTCAAGATCCAACAGCGCCAACGCCACGCGAAAGAGAATCTGCAAGGAAAAACCGTAACAGTTTCCAGTTAGAGGAGTCTGAGCACAGATACAAAGACAGAGAAGGACGATGACGGCAGTTGCGCGTACCTCGTCGCCGGTCAAGAAGATGAGATCCCACACTCGCACGGTCACTTCTTTGGCACACGGACTCGAAAAAAGCGTCAAGAACCACTCGGTGCATGCCAGCGACAGCTCCATCCCCGAGCCACCGAGTTCTTCCAAGTGCTTGACGACCGGTGGAGCTTGAAGCCGCACCAGATCCGCAAAGACATGCTGGTCCACTGCGAGTCCGAGCTAAATCCAGCCAGAGCACAAAAACAAACAAAAATCAGTTGGATCATGAGCGGTCGTCTGACCACAACCACGACCACGACCAAAGGCGGTTGCGGTGGTTAGTTTGCGGTGGTTAGTCTTACCATGGTTGTGTAGTAGTCATCTGGCACGAGCCGGATCATCTTGGTCAGCAAATAAAATGCTTCTTCTTCGTCCACAAAATACAAAAGCCGCGCCACAATATAGTTCAAGCCTTGGCAGTAGCCAAGCGTCGGATTGAAAAACGAATACGCGACCAGCACGTTGCGCATCATGGTCGTCTTGGCCTCGTTCCACGTTTCTTTGTCGTCGTCGCCGACCGTGCGATGCAAATCGGCATCGATTTGCCTGGTCGCATCGGTGCTGTCCACTTCCATGGCGACGTATTTCTGGTACTGGCCTTTGCGGCGCCTCATTTCCGTTCCGGCACCCGATGCGAGCACCCACAGTTTGCCATGGAGATCGTCGGGCACGGCCACGGCATTGCCATCGTCACGAAGCAAAAGTGCTCGGATCTGTTCTTCGGTTCGCCAGATATCATGCGCGACGCGGCCAAGGCCTTCCGTTTGTGACGGGTCGGCGCCACTCGCTGTGCCATTCTGCTGGCTCAACAACTCATTCTTGAGCTGCTGCTTTTCGTATTGAGCGACGAGCGTTTCCCAGGAGATCCGAGTTTCATCTTTGAGCACATCGGCACTGCTTCGTGAGGACGACAACAACGAGTCACTGGACAACACCATGGACCGCATCGGGCTGACGGATACTGAGACGGCGCTCGCGTGGTGGTGGTGCGTCATGGAAATCGACGCAGAGCTGCGGTCGTCAATGGACCGACGGTGCGAGATCGACACAGCGACGCCTTGTAATGCGAGGATATTGCGATACACTGACGACACGCCAAATCAACGTGAGAACCCTTTTTCTCTCTCTCCATGCACAAGAACCCAACTGCCCACCCACCTTTGTCCAGGTTGTGCAGTTCCAGCAGATCCTCCGGCTTGAACATATCCTGTGGGAGCACGCCAATCACTTCACACGCGCTGTTCACAACAAATAGCAAAGTTAACATACGCTCGCTCATTCGCTCTCGCGCCACTTGAGGGATAACGTTAGTACGCACCGAAGATACTCCTCGACGTTTTCTCTTGCTAGCCGCTTTTGCTGCAGCCAAATATCGCCGCTGCTGCTGTCGCGGTGCGCGCGCATGCGCTCCGACGAGCGCCGTTCATCGATATGCGGGTCCATTTCATCCACGCTGCCGGAGACTGCGACGATCGACACGCCCGCGAGCGATTCGCTGCTGAGCGCCGACGGCCACGGGGTCTTGATCGACGCGCAGCTGCGGTCGCGCATGCCCAGCGCTCGGAATAATTTGTTGGCCAGCGCACAGAGCCACTCGCCTGAGAGAAGCACTTTTGGGAACCCTTGTGAGAATTTCTCGCCAAGCACCATCTCCATCCACCGCTGCGCGATCTCGCCCGTGCGCTCGGTGGACATGCGGCCCGACCCGGCGAGCCACAACGACGATGGATGGTGTGCCATTGCCGCGGGCGTGGAGAGCATCATGCTGCGACGACCAGTTGCTTGACCTCCTCAACGACTCTCTCTTGGGTGTTCGTCCGTCGTCGTTATTGTTTTGTTCTTCACCCCCCTTTTGTCGTCGGCAATACTACTGTACCGGTCCGCCGATGATCTGCTGGGATTTGGTCTTGACTTCCCTTTCGGCCCCGCGCGTGTGTGTCCTGCCTCTTGCTCCACACTCTCACTCAGCAACTCACCATTTTCAGTTGGTTCGCAGGGGGGATGAGCCAAAGCCCATTTTTTCGAACTTAACAGGTGTACCAAGCAATGATATGTCGTAAGCCACATAGTCCACACTTGATTCAACGAAACAGATGGAAATCCAATTTTTCCCTGTCGAATGCAATTGTACGTACGTAAGCGTTTAAACAGGGATTCGAATGGTGTTTGGTCATGACGAGAAAGAAAATCACGCAAGAAATTACAGCAACACGGCAAGCAGCTCCTCGCACAAATGGCGAAGCGACGGAGTGCCACTGCGCAGCAGAAAACAGACGACGGCGTCGATGGATGCACTGTGTACACTGTCACCGGTGAAGCTGACGTGACAGGAGGTTCAAGAGACATCGCATCCGTGAGCCATGGCGACGAGTACGAGGTTGCGTTTTCTGCAGCAGCGGCAGGCTCGACTCATAGTACTGCCAATGACAGAGTGATGGCCGATATGACGACCTCGCCCCCGGTGAATGACGCGACCTCCAGTGAGGATGCGCCACTGGTCAAGAAGAGACGCACAAAGAACTTCAAATGGCGCGAAGATATGGCCAAAAAGTCGGCACGCACGGGCGACATCGTGACGCGGATCCCGCCCTTGGCGCCCCAGACGTTCACCCACTGGGACGAGTTTATTCGCGCATGGACAGAGTATATGACCGCGACCAAAACGCTCTATCGACGACGAAGTTCAAGCTCGTCGCTCTCGTGGAACAGCAAGAACCGCTTCAAGACACTGCCCGTGCCAGACTCGTTCCAGTACGCGACGATGGCGTATTGGTGTACGCATGGCTGCATTCAGCCGTCACGGAGCACCGGTGTGCGCGCACATCTCCACAATCGGTTCACGGGGTGCACCGCGCGCATCACGGCTGATGTCGTCTATGAAAAGACCGATACAAATGACGTGCGGTGGTTCATTCGCGTGCGCAACCAGATCTCGCAGCATAACCATCGCATCAGTGATGACATCTTCAACTGCTATACAAACAACAGCTCGGTGCCAGACGAGTTGCTGCTTGGCCCAATGGGCGCCGAAGACGACACAGACGACACCCACGAGCCTCGTCAGCAAGAGCTACTTCAACTGCAGCAAGAGCAACTCGCCACGTTGCAAAACGGTTCAGCTGTGGCAGCCGAAAGCAATGGCAATTCGGCGAAGGAAGTCTTGGTGGACGAACAAAAGATCACCATGGCGCGGTCCGAGTTGCAGCCGCTGCTGGACGAGATCGCTCGGACTCCGTCCCGTGTGATCCATAAACGGTTACAAGATGTGTCGGAATTTGTCATGCATCTCGTCACCAAGTGGGAAGAAGGTGCGTCCACGCCAAGTGGCTAACGAGAGAGAGAGAGAGAGAGAGAGAGAGAGAGAGAGAGAGAGTTGGGATAACAACTGACACTTGTGAGGTGGTGTCTGTTTTTGCTCCTGTAGATCGCGCAAAGGAAGACAGCCATCTCCATTTTATTGCTCAATCAGCAGCAGCAGTCGCGGAGCAGCAGCTACGCCTTCCTCTGCCGTCGTCACGGCCGCTCCCCAATGGTTCGTCCACCACGGCTGTACCAGTCCACGCTGATGAGAACCAAGACCGCTCGGCGGATTACGAGGTCATTTGAAAAAAGCACTCTTGTAGCAGGCAGTATGAACGGGCGAAGTCGTTATGGTGAAGAAAAAAGGAAAATGAAAACAATTGCGTGCTCTGAGTGTGTTGGATTAAATAATATTCCGAAAGGTGGATTTTTAAATGACGGGGGAAGATGTAAATGGTGGAAAATGAATGTGGTCCTCTGGAAAATCGATGCGATTACGCTTCGTCCGACGAAGACACGAAGGTCGCAGGGTGGTGGCGCGCGATGAGGTACGTGTAGGCCTCCGAGCCAGCGAGCGCTCCAAAGAAAGGCGCAATGCAAGGCACCCAAAAGTACCCGTTGCCGTAAGTAAACACCTTGAACCCCCAGCCAGCGAGTGCCGTGAAGAGACGTGGCGAGAAGTCACGCGCGGGGTTCAACGCAAAGCCCGTGTTGTACCCAAACGACAGCGCGATGCCCGACAGAATGAATCCGATCACAACTGGCTTCATGCCGTTATCGGCTTCGTTGTTGAACTTGTCCGTGACCGAAAAGATGCCGAGCAACAAGAGGAAGCTACCAATGAATTCATCCAAGAAGCCAGCGATCAATCCTTCGTGGTCCTTTGGGTACGTCGCAAAGATACCCGCCGTGCCGATCTCCCATGAGTTAAGTTCTTTCAAGCCGGCGTAGTAGCCCATGTAAACCACGATCGCACCGACAAAGGCACCTGCGAATTGGGCAGCGATGTAGTACGGCGCTTTCTTCCATGGAAGGCGCCCGTGGCGGCACATCGCGACAGTCACAGCAGGGTTCAAGTGGCCGCCGCTCACACCCGCGGACGCGTACAGCCCCATCATGAGTGCAATGCCGTACCCGAAGGAAATGGTCGACCAATCACCGGCGTAACTGGACAAGTCTGGGTTGACTTCTTTCTTGAGCGCATTATTGGTTTCAATGCCTTGGGAGACAACGGTTTGACACACGACACCGTCTCCGACCAACACGAGGATCATCGTGCCCAAGAACTCGGCGTACGCCTCGCGCATCACAGTCTTGCGGTCGATCGGAGCGCTTGTCGTGAGCGACAAGTCATCCGAGTAGTTGCCTTCTTCTTGAGACCGGAAAAACGCTTTTTCGCCTGGCATGATGGATATACCTCGTGTGTGTGTTTTTGAACTGGGTGACGCGTACACCAGGAAGCGGAATGGGAAATGCGATAGACAGTGGCTTGGGAGGAAGAGGGAGTTGGCTGTCAACCAGCATGCCAGCCAGGAAGATGAGGTGAGAAAAAAAAGAGAATCTTTTTTTGTGCAGGTCTTAGCGCATCTTTAGGTAGCATGGCTGCTTCTGTGTGTGTTTCTCTCAATTCACAGGCCACCTGATGCGTATGGACGCGCACATGCCAGTCATATTGGTATCTTTTGCATCCTTCTGCGATCTTGTTTTCGGTCTCTCTTCAAGGAGCTATTTTCAGATTTTTGTGATCAGAAGCAAACTATTTTTGGACTCGTTTCCTTCGTAAAAATTATTTTTTGAAAATGGCGGGAAATTGCAATGTCCCACATGGGGTACTATTTTCATATCTGTAGTACAGTATTCTCCCAGACCCGTTACGTTACCCCAAGATGCTCAAAAGGAGACGTTTCATGGCGGCAACGGAAACGTCATGTGCAACGCCGGCATTTGCCCAGCCAAATTGACCAGCAACGCCTGTATAATAAGCGCGTTCGCTTTCGTGACCACTTTGCGCGTTGCTTTGATCCGATTCTTGTTTGACTTTGAACGCACAGCAATATGTTCGCTGGGCGCGCTGACAGCAGTCGCTACCGCCCGCGAAGCTTATCGGCCTCCCTCGCTGCAAATACCAGCGACACTACCACCATAACTACATCCTCCTCCGTTGAACCACGTTCGTCTTCGCCAGATACAACAATCACAGGTATTCCGATGACGAGCCGCATTCCCACGCTGCCAAGCTCGCGCATCGCGCCACACATTACTCTAGCACCATCATTGCCGCCCACTGCTGCCAGTGCAGGCGCTCGCAACTCGCGCATTGCCAGTTCCATCGCGCCACCTACGAACAGCAACTCTCGGTCGCTTCGCCATCCCACAGCGGCTCGTAACACCTCAACGAATCCAGTTCGCAATACTCATAGTAGCGCAATCCCACGACCAACTTTCAAGCGAGTTGAAGAAGAAGAAGAAGAAGAAGACGGAGAAGACGACGAGCTGAATCGCGGCTTCCACGATGACAATCAAGATGATTTGAATATGCATTCGCGTGGTGCTCGTGGTGGTGGAAGGATGTATCACGGGGCGGCTGCGGAGCTTGAACTCCATGACGATGCAGCCAGTTCCGCGGCCAGTACGGCGTTTGTTTCCGGAGAGAACCACATAATCACTGCAGTGCGCGTGCGTCCCATGTTTGTGTCAGAGCGCAAGTCGGGTTGCCGTCGCATCATCGACATGGGCTTGCAGGCTTCCACCACAGGAAACTGGACGCGGATCGTCAACCCAGTGTCGCTGCCATCTCCATCGCCCGATTCGTCTAGCAGCAGCGACGAACCCATGGCAATGAGCCGAAATGCGACCCAATTCACGCATGATTTCCGGTTTGATTACAGTTTTTGGTCGTACGACAAATCCAATGGACGCAAGTTTGCCACGCAAAGCTCGATATACGAGGAGCTTGGTGTGTTTGCGATTGACTCGGCGTGGCAAGGGTACAATTGCTCCATTTTCGCGTACGGACAGACAAGCGCCGGCAAGACCTTCACAATGACAGGCGATACTGCTGACAGTCGCGCAGGATCATCAGGCTCTAGCTCGGGTGCGACCCAGCCAGTACTGACCGAATCGCCGCCAGGGTCCCACCCACGGCAAGGTATCACGCCTCGCATTTGCCGCGGGCTGTTTGATAAGATGGATCAAGCGGCTGCACAAGCACAGGAAGCTGACCAGAGCTGCCGATTTTCTGTCCAAGTCAGCTACGTGGAAGTGTACCACGAACACGTGTACGATTTACTAGCGGGTGCCACATCGGGGGCAGCAGGGAAAGAATCGCTCAAAGTGCGCGAAAACCCAGAGGACGGCGTGTACGTGGAGAATGCGAAAAATCGAAGTGTTTCTCGGTATGAAGAGATCAAGACGTTGATCGAGGAAGGCAACCGCGTACGGTCGGTCGCTGCGACCAATGTCAACCAGCGATCGTCCCGGTCCCACGCGATCTTGACGTTGTACGTCAAGCAACACAGCCCAAGTGGACGGATCAGCGCCGCGACACTCACGAGTGAATCGTGGATGGCGGCTCCACCACTTAGTAGCAGCCGTACTGCTGCAGCGGCAGGCGTGACGGTGTTTGCAAAGAAGAGCAAGATCTGTTTGGTGGATTTAGCTGGCAGTGAACGAGCCGATACCTCGGGCGCGAGTGGCCAGCGGCTGAAAGAAGCCGGCAGTATCAACCGGTCGCTGTCGACGCTTGCGGATGTGATCAGCGCACTGTCCAAACGCTCCTCGGCACTGGCAGCAGTCTCGGCAAGTGGCCACGTGTCATCATCCATGACTGCCCAGGTGTCAACTTTTGTGCCGTACCGCAATTCGGTGCTCACGCGGCTATTGAAGGAAAGCCTCGGTGGCAATGCCAAGACGGTGATGCTCGCTGCGGTCAGCCCTTGCTGTGTCCACTATGAAGAGACTTTGAGCACCCTCAAGTACATTGAGCGCGCCAAGTGTGTCGTCAACACGGTCAAGGTGAACACAGAGAATAGCCTGGAACTTGTCCACGAATTGCGACGGGAGATCTCGGAACTCAAGGCCAAGCTTCACACGACGAATCTACCACCGCCATCCCAACCGGAGTCATTCGCGATGGCCTTGCTCCATGCAGCGGCTCGACCAAAAGACTCGGAGCGTACGACAGACTGTGACGTTCCCGACAATGGAGTTGTGGTGGCAAACATCATCCCCAAGCGTCAACCTCAGCGCGAACAACTGCAAATTCAAACACATCCAGAGGAACCAATCAAATCCACTGTGGAGCCGCAGCCCGAGTCTTCGACGCATGACAGTCCTCAATATCCAGTCATCACGTTCAACGAAGCTGAAAAGGCCAAAATGGAGCGCGAGATCGCCAAGCTCAAGATGCAGTTGAAAAGAAAAGACAAAGAGCTCCAGCAGCAGCAAGACCAAGTCACGGCAATGCGCGCCGCGGAGAACCAACGCCAAGAGGCCCACGATAATCTTGTCACCGCGTCGCTTCGGAAACAGAGAACAGTACTCACACTAGTGGCCATTCACCAGCGGCTTGCATGGCAGCAAAGAGTGCGTGGTTTTGAGCGATGGCGAGCCAACGCGGCCATCCTCATGACGACTGCGTCCATGTCGAGCCCCCAAGTTGCAAGCGAGAGTCCCACGACTGCTTCGTTGGAAGACCTTGCTGCCGCCAGTGAGCGAAGCGTTGAGAAGATCGCCATCGAACAAGAATTGTCGGATGAAAGCAACAAAACGCGCATGTCCACACGATCACGCCAAGCCGAGCTCCACAATATGTGCATTTCTGTTGTGGGCAGCGTGCTCTTCGATGGGGAAGTGGATCAAGCTCAAAATGAACAACAGCTGAAGGCGATTGTGGCAACATCACCTCCTCGACGCCAATCCAGGAACGCTCTGCAGCTCCATACGCTTGAGCTGTTGGCAACGGCAAACGACGATGACGTAGTGGGCGATTTGGAAGAAGACGATGACGACCTAGCGACGCTCAGCCATGCGCTCGATATCTGCATGTCTCCGTACGAATCATCCAATGGCGGCTTCACATTTGATGGATCTAAACCGATCCTCACGTTGGATCTTGGTGACGTGAAGGACCTCGAGCTTGACCGTGTGCTTCAGGAAAGTATCGATGCCGCTGCAGCAGCCGTCGAGCAATTCGAAACACGCGACGGAAAGCGAGAACAGCAGTTGAATGCGCAAGACACGTCGCGAAAAATGACCGAGCTGATGGTCACGAAATACAAGCAACAAGCAATGGATCGACTGGGTAGGTGCCTTGATGTGCTTGATTCGGCACGCAAGTACATGGGACCAACAAACCGGCGGCTTCGACGAAAGCAGGACGACCACAGTGGAGATGGCTCCTTGCTGATGACCACAACTGCAATGGAGCGGCAGCTACTGAAGTACAGCGAGAAGGCGCTTGTGAGTGTTGTCCACCACTTGAGCGAGTTTCAGACCACCATTTCTAGCTGGACAGCCGACGCAGCAGGACCAGTGGGTGGTGCCATGAACGAGTTGGAATACGTTTTGCAACGGAAACTCGCTTTGTACGAACGCGTCGAGGCGCTGCTCACTGTGTTTTGTCTCCATGTGCTGCGTCGCGTGTGTGACCAACTCTGCGATGCAACGACAATGGCACTTGTGAACGGATCTGAATCGATCGGGGACCAACTGTCCAGTTTCCAAGACCAACTGATTCAATCAGAGATGTGGAAGGATGTGCGGTTACCATTGAGACTGGGATCCGGATCCAATTGCGGTGACGAGCCCGTGGCGATCGCGCTGGTGCAGCTCTTCGGTCTCACTGAGCGAATCAAGGCAACGTGGGTTCCGATCGACCAGACCCATCGGTTGCGTGAGTTACATCTTCGGTCACAACACAATCTTGTGGAAACGTCGACTGAGACCATCAGCAAACTCACGACGCATTGCAAAGGCCTGGAGTCACGGTTGGCGACCTTGACGCAGAGTCAAGAAGAGCAACAAGTACGCGTCAAGAAAAGTGATGACGAGCTCATTTCTATGATCCGCCGCGCGCAGCAGCAGGAGGAAGAGCATGAAGCGCGAGTTGCAGCATTAGAAGAAGAAGTGACTCTCGCTGGCTCGAAAATTGAGGCGTTCGAGAATACTCGCGATCGCCTGGACGAGCTGCTTGCGGAGAAGGCTTTCTTGAGCGATGAACTCCATGAACTCAAGTTGTTATCGCGACATCTTCAAGAAGACCTTGCTACTCAAAAAAGGGAGAACGCTACATTGTCAGAATCCCTGGAAATTTCCAACAAAGAGAAAGAGACTATGACGGGTGCTCTGTCAGCCCTGGAAGTGGAACATTCGACACTCAGCTCGTCTAGTTCGGCACTTCTCGAGCATATTTCGCTGTTTCAACATCAAATGACGGCTTGCAGCCAACGATACACAGCTGCCATGAACCAAAATCAAGAACTCGAGCAGCAAATTGAAACGAATGGTGTCGCTCTCGCAGAGTTGACAACACAGCGGAATGCTTCTCTGGCATTGCTAGCCCAAGTTAATCAAGAAAAAGAACTTCTCCAAGCGTGCCACTCGGAGATGTCTACGCGTTTGGAAGGCGAGTTGTTGGCTGCTGTAGGTCGTTGCACTACGGCGGAGTCGCGTGTGTCGGAGTTGGAAGCGGCGGTGCGTTCTCTTGAGGAGCAACACGCCGCGGTCCAAAACGAGTTGGTGGTTGCTGCGTCTCAAGTGCAGGATGTGGAAGCTCAATTGGCTGCGATGGCGGATTTGCATGGCCAGTCGGAGCACGATCGCGTTGCTGCTTTGGAGCTGAGCTCGAGTCTGAC
>JAADWJ010000167.1:0-39682 GCA_023336165.1 Pythium monospermum
CGTTCCGCGACACTAGGGTCGTTGCTTTGTATCGTTGCCGTTGATGGTGAGCAGGTCGTTGTGCGTGGAGGCGCGCGGCACATACTGTAATATGACAAGAACGATGGATTTATGATACTGGGAATGTCGACACACTTATACGGCATCACCCACTGCGATTTTGTTGAGCTTTCTTCCCGTGACATGGGGCTTGGCTCGTTCTTTCTTCTTCTTGCGGATGATCGCAGTTGGCGCCCCCACAACGGCACCGGCTTCTGTGGGGC
Organism: Pythium monospermum; assembly: GCA_023336165.1. Classification (NCBI taxonomy): domain Eukaryota; phylum Oomycota; class Peronosporomycetes; order Pythiales; family Pythiaceae; genus Pythium; species Pythium monospermum. The sequence goes on from JAADWJ010000167.1 coordinate 264, forward strand.
CATCCGAGTCAGTCCCACTGATTGCTAGCAGGTCGTTCATTTGCTTCAGTCGTCCGATTTGTTCCGCAAGTGTTTTCATACAAAGCCCTTTCCGTGGGGACAGCGTCGTCCACAGTGCAGGTGCAGGCCGTGGCAGCGTGACTACCGCGGATGGCTGTATACAGTTCTTTACTGTCGGGTTGCCAAAGCAAAAGGCTTTGTCTTGAGCTGTTTCGCCTTGGAATTCATACACAAAGGCGGCTTCTAGCTCAGCCAACGGCCGCTGGATATACTGCGTGGGCTCCATGACGTGCATAAAAGGTCCGGCCCAGAACACCACACCACCAGCCACAACGGGAAGCAAAGTTGCTCCCTCACGCGCGTACGAGATCTGCCACGGATCCCCTGGCTGCAACAGCTGGCTGTTATTTAACTGTGCTGGCGGAGCCACTTGCTGGTGGGTGGCTGGAGACGCGTTCACGAGAATGTACCTCACGTCGACCACAAACATTTCCAGGTCCTGGCTCGAGTGGGGCACACGGTACTTCTTGACGCCAACCGCGACAACCTCTTGTGTTTGCCTTGATATAAGTGCACTGTACTTGATACCGTCTACCAACGGTGCTTCTGGGTGCTGGACTCGCTGGATGCCGACTGATTTGAACCTTGTCTCGGCGATCAAAAGGTCATGTTTGCTGTTGTCGGCGATGAAATCACAGAAGTGGACGCCTGGTGTTTGGACCACACAAACGCCACAGTGGAATTCGTGGGCGTGTTGCTGTCGCTGTGCTTCACTGAGCGTCTTCCAGCGACTACACATCGCATGGAAAGTCTGGTCGCACCCGTCTCTCGCGCACACAAGATACACTACTTCCCCTGCTTTGTTTTTGCGTCTCTTTCTCAACTTGATCGCCTTGCCACACACGCCACAGGACCGAGACTTGAGCACACCGCTTTCATCAAAATGCGGCACGCTCTTGGCTTCTACATCCGGAGACGATTGCCCTACTGAGGACCCACCCGCTCTGCCCTTCAGAGGCGTCTTGGCTCGGTACTGGTCCGTGAGCGACCGTGCGCGGCCCGTGTAATTCTCAATACGAAGCACAATCGTGAGCTGCGTGCTGACCGAAGCCGCGAGCATCACGCCCAAGTTGTCCACGCTGTCGCTCTCGATCAAGCCGCTTGTTCCACGCTCTCCTGTGGCTGTCACGGCCAAGTGGAACGGCTCAAGGGGCGTCCAGAGCACATCGGTGAGCTTGCGCATGAGCTGGTCTTTCAAGATCCCGTGGATGGTCTCAAGCTTGAGCATGAGCAGTGGCGACTTGGCGAGGTTCCATAGAATCGCAGCGACGTACACACGCAAGTCAGCGTCGTTATTTGTCTCGTGGAAGAGCTTGAGTAAGATGGGGACCCCAGAGATCAAGTCAAGTTGCATTTGGCATTCGTTTTGCACGGAAAAGGACAGAAGAGCCGCGGCGCACAGCTGCCGCAGGCAAGACGACGATCCGTTGGTTGGTGAAGCCATAGTATCCAGCAGCATGGCGATAGGGCAGTTGTGGCGATGGGAGACGCAGTACCAGCTACATGGACAGTGGAAGAGGAATAGTATCTTGAATGGGAAGGGTCCAGGTACAGTCGCATGTGGACGTACCGATCACACGAGCTGGCGCTAAGTCGGCCTTTTTCCACCTGGGCCAAGTTACACAAGATGCTACGTGGCCATGATACGTCTTGGGTCAATAAACAGTGCGTGAGTTCCTGCCACATACACTCCTGCACACACTCACGCTGAACAATAGCTTGGTGCGCTGGAAGCAGCTCGGCTCTTGGCGATCGTCGAGATCCTTCGCACGGCTTGTGCTTGGATCATTTGGCCACGCTGCGCGTTGTCACGGGACATGAGAAGCAGCCGTTTCAAGTCATCTTCCAGGTCTCTTGGGTCGCGGTGGTCCTCCTCGCTTCCACCGTCATTCCGCTTGAGTAGCACTACGATCTCATTGAACTCAGCCCCCGACTGCGAGACAGCCATCAGGGATTGCGTGTGAGAGAGAGAGAGAGCTTGTCGAGACCACGGGCGGGCCCCGTTCCAATATAGATAGTAGTTTGTGACACGCTGAAGTTGTCCCAAGAAATGGTGACCCGTTTCCAATGGGTGGCGTATAATTGGAGCGGCCGAACTGATCCATTGGGTGGGCGTTTCAGGTTAACCTACCACCCACACCTCAGCCTGGTTTCCAACCACTACTTCATCTCCATCTACCGTAGATAAGCAGCACAGCACACAGCAGGAGATGTTCGCCAATTCCTCGTCATCTTCTATGGCGCAGCCACCACCGCCCGTGTCGACTAATACAAGTACTAGTGGTGGTGGCCTTCTCCACGACTTCCGCAAGAAGACCATCCAGAAGATCGCCAAGTACACCGCCGCAAGTCCATCTCCTGGACCATCCGGAACGGTCCCATCACCGCGCGCCAGTGCAACCACCACTCCGACGACCATGACCACTGCAGCCACATCATCCACAACCACGACTGACTTGACTCGCCGTCCAGGAGGCATCCTCTCCCCACGGTCATCCAAATCCAAAAAGGAAGACTCAAGTGCCACTCTCACCCATCGCATCCAGTGCTTTAACGAACATGACGCGTTGCTGCGCCAGTTGGAGATCCAGTTGAACGATATGCTGACCCAAATCCGTGGCGCATGTGTCTCCATGGGGCGCGTCACTGAAGTGTTCACTCAGACTTTCCGATACGACGCGATGAGCTACCAAGTGGGCGTCGAGTACCTCGCGACCATGAAGCAAATGCGACGTGAGCGCGCGCATCTCATGGACCAGGCCATCCGATTCACGGTGGTGGATCCATTGGCATCGCGGCTAGTGCGCCATGACACGCTGCAGCAGAAGATCACCGAGTGGCAACAGCTCCACAGTGAGTTAGAGAAGGAAGACCAAAAGGGACCCAGAGCATCTGATGGTGGGAGGCTACTAGAGCTTCAAGATCAAGTGGAACGACTCGAGAAGGAGCTGATACTTACGCTTGATACAGCGACAAACACAGCAGCTGTGCGACAGCTCGCTGACCTGTTCACGACCATGGTGAGTAGTGACTGCGTAAGTTGGCTTACATAGACGGAGGTAATTAACCGGGTGTTGTTCTGTGTGAACCCCTTAGCGCCTGCAACTGGCGACGTTCTTTTTCCATACAAACGAGTCGTTGATCTCTCGCTTGAGTGAGACCGAGACTGAGATCGTCATCGGTGTCGGGCCGACGCCACGGTCACCAGTGGCTATTGCTGCGCTTGAGCACGCCAAGAAGAAACAGTCACAGTTGTTGTTGTCACAACGGAAAGCAGACGAAGCCACACCTGCGACAATCCACGACCCCACCGAGACCGAACCACCGTCTGCACGAGGCAGCAATACCACGACGCTCACGGCTAGCGACTTTTCGGAAAGTGAGATGATCGACGGGGACAAAGTCGATGAACTGCAGCGAGTGTCCATCACGCTGGAAGAGTTTGAGCAGGGCAAGTGCATGCCGTTTTCAAGTGATGCGGCCGCGCAAGTGATGGAGCTGGAGCGAGAGGCAGCAGCCCATGCAGCAAGCACTGTGCCGCTGCCTGAGTTGCTGGCGCTGGCGTCCCACCCAGTGGTGCCGACACTGCACCACGATGACGAAGATGATGACTACAATAGCGATCGCCACGCGAGAAGACGCTCACGGCCAACGATGACACTGCCACCATCAAGTAGCCATCACAGCAAGCCCCATGGAAAGGCAGCCAACGGGAGTTCCAGTGCAAGTGATGCAGCGAGTGTGTTTTCGTCGATCCGCAAGTCATTTAATGACAAGTTTGGCTCGCCCCGCGGCTCCGAAAAGTCCCTTTTTGGGTCGACACCTCCGACCAGCCCAATGGCTGCTGCTACACTCGTTGCCAAAGACAGCGACACCGGATCCGATGAGCAGCAACAGCAGGTAGCCCAGCACCAGCCACCGAAGCCGCTATCTGATGCCGAATGGGCCAGTGTGGAACGAAATCTCTGGACTCTGGACTCGACAAACAACAACCCGACCGAGCAAGGAGGGAGGGGGGATGCATCCACCAGCTCAGCGACCTCATCGCTGGCGGAACTCTTCCAGCAGGTACGTTGCTCATAGCCAAATCGTTACCCGCGTGAAATTGCAATCTTCTCACGCTTTCTATGGCCTGTTGTAGCCCTCTGTGCCGTATTCTCTTGGTGAATTCCTATGCCCGATCTCCATCGCGCGGCTCGCTAAAGCCAACCGCCGATTCCACGACCATCTCACACGTAGTCCAGCTCTGTGGAAGCGCAGCATCCGACTCGGCGGACTCTCCACGACCACACGCAGCGCTGTGTGGCTCTCCATCTTGTACGGCGGCAAGCCCTGGCGTGAGACCCACCACGAGGGCAGCGACCACACTACGACCACAACCACAACCACAAACGCTCTGCCCCACCATCTCCAGTCGCGTGGACTGCGGCGCAAGATTTACGAAGGCCTGCTGGTCAAACTCGGCGCTCGCATCGCCGACGGGCTTCTCCAGTTTTCACCAGGCGAAGACCATGAAGACACGGAGAGCTCCCAGCTCATCGCGTGGCTGCGTGAGATCGACGTGGACGTCGCACGTACTTGCCACCACCACCACGAGATCCACCATGGAAGCAAGCCTCTAAGAGCGGCCACTAGCACAAGTACAAGTACAGAAAGAACCCATTTGGAAGCTCGCATCCGCCGCGTGCTGCGGGCCTACGTGATGTACAACCCACGCGTCGGGTACTGCCAGGGCATGAACTTTCTCGTACGGCTTCTCATGCAAGTGTGCGGTGGCGAAGCCGATGAAGCCGACTGCTTTTGGCTCTTTGTCGGGCTTTGTGAACCCGAGAATGACCGTAACTTGTACGAGCCAGGGCTCGCCGTGCTGCAGCCTCTTTTCCGCCGCTTTGAGAGTGTCTTGGCAGCGCAAAAGCCACTTTTATACGCGCATTTCCAACAAGAAGGGGTCCCAGTCGCGGCGTTTTGTGCGCGGTGGTTTCTCACGTTTTTTTCAACGTTTGAAACTTTTGAACCGCACGTGGTCGTTGGAATCCTGGACGTTTTTGTCGTGGACGGCTGGCGGATCGTGTTTGGCATGGCGCTGGTCGTGCTGGACGCACTGGAGACCAAACTGATGGGTTCCGATATGGAAGAAATGCTGCGGATTTTGCAAGCGCCTCGGGAATACATGATGCGAGGACAAGGACGGGACAACAAGCGCAAGGACGACTCGCTTCGACGCGGACTGGCGTATAGTATTGCCGCCACGCAGGCCACCTAGGACATTACGAGTGCAGAACACAACCCCGAGTGCTCTTGTTTTCTTACAATTGTTAATAATTTTCGTTTTTCATTCAAATAAAATATGATAAATAATGTTTTTTTTGTTCTTGGCTTTTTGTTTACGCTTTTTCAAGCTGTTTGTGGTTCAAACGAGCAAAGCGCGAGAAGACAGGCGACACACGAGTGGTCGTGGACATTGTGGTTGGTAGCAGTGGCAAGAGTAGTCGCAGTAGTAGTAGTAGTAGTAGCAATATCAGTATTCCCAAGTTGTGTGGTCGTCATCGTCGTTGCAGAAGTAGCACTGGTAGTACTTGGTTCGAGTGTGGGCGGGGGTAGGCAAGACGCAAATGTCGCCACGCGATAGTTGGAACGCCAAAACAAAAGCAACAAGGCCATCGCAAACGTCAAGAGCAACGCATAGTTGATGGCCAGTAGCACGTCCAGCACGCCCAGTGGCGCCGAGCCAAGCCCCCAAAACACATGGACTAGCGACGGCAACGTGAGCGCGTGGACCAGCCGCTGGTAGACAACGTACTGGCGCGAGGTCTCGTCGCCACCGATTTGTTCCAGGCTTTGCGAGATCCGTGGCGTGTTGCTCACAAAGCACAGTGCCATGGCGAAGCAAATCCACACGTACAGCGAGAAGCAGCCCAGTTGGAAAGACCGCGCCGAGAGCACCACAAGTGAGACTGCCATCGGAACAAACGAGAAAAACCCACCGGCAAAATCCTCGCGTCCAGAGCGGAAGTCGGTCCACGTGAGACCACACAGCTCACGCAGTGTGTGTGGGTATCGCTGGCTGGGCTGCGGCGCTTGCTGGCAGTGTGGACACGCACCCACTTGTTGCTGTTGCTGCTTTTCCAGACAGGCACGATGTGCCACGCGAAAGCCCAAGGTCATGGGGTCCACGCAGTGGCACAAGCGAACCCACGTCGATGGCACGCGCAACGCACACGCGTGGCCACTCTCCCACTGGCGGTTCCTTTCGCTGACCATTTCCATTTTCCCACAGAGCGCGCACTTGTCACACGAGCCATGCAGTTCATAACTGATACACATAAGTTTCCACGGCTGCGGCGAAAGAGGAGTTGGAGAGTGTCGACTACGATCACGATTCAGATGGCGACGTGGCCGATGGTGGCGCACTGCGAGCTCGTGCTTGTCGACTGGTGGGATCCATTCGTGCGGTAGCTGAAGTCGACACACTGCGTTCAACACATGGTCTTCAAACCGCGTCATCCACTTGAACGCAAACGGCTCTTTCAACATTGTCACTGGATCGAATATGGCTGTTTTATGGGGTGGCTTTGGGTAACTGCCCACTCCGCCACCAACGCGACTCGTAAACTGCCGCCACCAAAACGTATCATCTTGCTGAGTGGTGTGGTGGATCGAGCGACACGTTGACGACAGGCGAAGCAACTCGGCGACCGTTAAAAACGCCGCAAGGTTCGCAAACACATCGCTTTCCAGAAGGACCAGCGCGTTTTCTGAAAAGCAAAAGCTCTCGTGGTGGCCATCATGATGGCTTCCCTTGGAACTCGATGGTGAAGGTATGGCGGACGGTAGCGACGAGCTTGAAAAGAGAATGTGGCGCTGGATAAAGTACGCACAGCCGATCACACCAAGCGAACAGAGCGCCATCCACACGACTTGTTGGGTCGGCAGCTGCCTCGAGGTCTTAAGCGACATGGTGTACGCGTACACGAAACCCGTCGCGACGGCGGCACTCGAGTAAAACCAAATACTCGCCGACAGCAAATGGTCTCTTGCTCGGCGAGCCGCCGCTCGCGCAGAGGCAGCACGGCTGGAGCGTGACGACGACGATGCACCATGCGTTGGCGTCACCATGCCAACCGCATCCACCGCACGAAGCTGCCGTTTCTTGGCTTCACACGCTTGGAAAAACACCAGTTGCGCCACGAAACCGACAGTGCCCGTGCACGTGCCCATGAACGACGAGGAGAACGACGAGGAAGTTGAGGAAGCGCTCATCACAGCTTGCATGCCGCCGCCTGCTTCTGCTCCGCCCACTTGATCGTGACCGACCATGGCATCGAGAGGTAGTTCCCCTTCCATGCCCCACACGTGGGAGCAGAAAAGTGCACCCAGCAGAATCGTAAATGACCACAATGCACTGCCCAACACGAGAAAGACGACGCTTCCGCCAAGCGCCTTGGCGTGGAGACCCATGGTGGACTTGGCAAACTTGTACGACATGGGGATCGCGGAAAACAGAGCCAGCACGGCACACACTGTGACGGGAAAGACGGGGATCACGGGGCCCCAATACAGCATCGAGATATCCACCAATACAAAGACCACACATGCAGCCATGCCCAGTACCGGACCGACAAAGAACTCGTGGGTGATTCGTTCCAGCTTGCGCAGCATCTCCGGACGGCCTGATGATGCCGACGATGACGACGACGTGGAGGTGAAAGGATGAACTGATGACGATCCACGGGACGATGGCGAGATCTCTTCCTTCTCCGGTGGTGTGAAAAGAGGAAGCGAGTAGAGCATCATACACTGCGCGGTTAGGAACATCAGCGCTGTGAGTGCGTGGATGGCTTGAAACTGGAAAAACACTTGCCGCCAGTACAGCGCCGTGCATGCCGCGATCCACGCCACGGCCGCTAGTGTCCAGGCTACGCCTTGCAGTGTCACAAACTGGAGACCGCCTTCAAATGGCTGAAACGATTGATACCCTGGCTGAACCCGCGGGCCGAGCCCAACATGTGTGAACAAAATACCGCCAGCTGCGACAACAAAGCCAAACCCGTAGAGCACCTCGTCGGCGTGGCGGTATCGTGTGTTGTGGTGGCACGCGTGGGCGGCAGCAAACAAAAGCAAGGCGCCAAGTGTGACCACACCAATGACACGAAGAAGCCACTGCAAGTCCGGTCGCTGCAGCAAGAGCGTCCAGGATTTCATGTTGCGACGTGGTGGTTTCGTACGGGAGCGGATCTGTCGAGGCGACCCCAGAGGAGACAAAGCTGGAGACGCAAGCGATCCTCCTCCACGCAGCGTTGGTGACCCCTGCCCTCCCATGGAGACAGAAAACGAAAACGAAGATGGTCGGAAATGCCGCAGTGACGTGATGATCGCCAAGTGCGGGACGAGCGCAAACATGCCCACGCAGCTGATGACTCCAAACGGCAGACAGCGTGCTGGAACCGACACGACCAGCGTGTCGAAGAGTAATTGCACGGCCACAAGTGTCCAGCCGACGGCTTGCCAGACCACAAACTGGGCGCCTCCTTCAAATGGCTGGAAAAACTGGTAGTTCTCGTACAGCCGCCTGCCCGAACTGTGGGAGACAAAGCAGCCCGACACAAACAGCAGCGCGCTCATTACGAGTGCCAAGATGCGGTGCGACGCCTTTTGGTCGACTTGCGACTGGTTGTCATCGTCTTCAACGCGCACGTGGTCCGCGAGCACGTGGCAAATCACGGACGACAACGTCATCAGCAAACTGATCGCGATTTCGCCATGGTGGAGCATCAACTGGCCGCTTTTCTTATTGCCCTGTGTGGCCATTTCACCGCCCATGACAGTCAACGAACTGGTCGCAACTGTGGTCGTCATCGTTGCTGTTGACAGGCAAAAGAACGGCAACGACGTGATGAGCGCTGCGGCCGCCAAGCAGCCAATGAACAGCGCACAGGGCGCGGCGGTTTCGGCAAACTTGTCATCATTCAGCCCCAATAACAGCGACGACGCGACAAAGACACCGTACCAGAGCCAGCCGAGGGTCTGTAAAAACACAAATTTCGTGCCGCCAATGAACGGCTGCCACCAATTGTACTCTGGGACGGCTCGCACCGCGCCGACATGCGCGATAGGGGTCGCGAGGCCAATCGCCACCATGCTCACGGTCCAAAAAATCTTTTCATGGACCAAGTACATGGCTCGCCAAGAGGTGGACTCGAAGCGGGCCGCGTACGAGACACAGCCGACGATCACGGCGCCCGTACAGAGCAAGCCGCTGACGTAGACCTCGCCAGGGCGGCGCCGCGTCTCTACCGTCGACCGATGTGTTGTGGTTGCTGAGTCTTCTGATGATTCTTTGCTATGAGCCGTCGTCGTGGACGGCGCGAAATGATGGAGCGAGAGCAACAAGATGATTTGCGAGATCAAGCCCATGGCGCCGACCATCGTCGGTGCGCCGCGCGAGACCGACGGGCTCACACTGAAATCGGTCGCGACACACAACATCATGGTGCCCACGAGCATGCCGGCCAAGAATTGCCAGCCCAAGTACTGGAGCAGCAAAAACACGCGCTCGCCTTCAAATGGCTGCCATAACTTGTACCCGGGGATCTCTTTGGCGCCGTAAAACACATGGATCATCAAGGCCGACAGCAAAAACTCGGTACTTCCGACAAGGATCACGACGTTGGATTGGAGCCGATCCGCGTACAAGTCAAACAACACAAAGAGCAGTGCACCCGACCCGGAGATGAGCATGCTCACGATGGCCTTGGCGTTCCATGGGAACCTCTTCTTGTTGATCTTGTTGGTCTTTTTATTGGCATCCCGCACGTCATCTCGTTCGTCACCATCCAGATCCAGATCTTCAACGTCTTCTTCTTTGAAGGTGCCGATACTCAGATTCAGTAACAGTTGCGCGACAAAGCCCGAGATCCCAAGCATCAAATACTGGCCTTCCATCCATTTGCCTTCTTTGCGGTTATTGTTCGCCAAGATCACGACTGCGCCCGTGAGCACCAGGGTATGGAGACTCCATCCAAACGCCTGCATCCACACAAACTCGGTGCCCCCTTGGAACGGTTGCCACCATTTGAATTTCGATGATTTGATCGTGCCGGCCAACAGCGTGAGCGGTCCGGTCCACGCAAAGCCCAGTGTGCCCAATGCCACCAGGATATGGACAAGCGACCGCTCCCTAGATACAATCTCGGCCGCGATGAACAGGAAAAACGCCAACACGGAAAGCACCAGCGCGCACACGCGGATCTCCTGCGAGTCGTGCTCCATCATGATCGGATCGTCCGTGCCAGCAGCCCCCAAGGCATTTCTAGGGAAGAAAAACGACGACGAAGACGAAGAGGACGAGGACACTGCGAGAGGTGACGGGAGTCGTGATGGCAAGTGCGACACGCGCGCCGCGGATGCTGATGGCATGGATACAGCGCCGCCTCGTGCCGTTGGCGCCATGAAGTTTTCGTTGGATGATCACCGCGCTGCTCTTATTCGGGATGCGGTGTTATCTGCAAGTGCAAGTGCAAGAGCGCGGCGGACGGACGGGCGGCTGCTTCCTTCTCTTTTTTTGTTGTTGTGGGTTTCCTTTGGTTGTTTTTCTCCATGTGGGGACGAGGCGGAAGGAACGTTTCACACAAGTATTGACCAGTCAGATTTTGTGGACATCTTGAAAAATGTATGAGTGCAGTATTATGGGATCTACAGTAAATGTCGTCAGAGAGGCAATCGGACCGTTTTTATTTTATATTTTTTTATTTTTATATTTTGTTTTCGTTGTGGGTGACGCACATCAGAGGTACCAAAAAACGGAGCAAGTGGAGAATATCTGCATGCACTGATGCATTCAAAATGCTAAGGTCATCCACTGAAGCAGTACAGTACCATCATGATTCACCTGCAAAACCGACAACGTGTCGTTGCAGCTGCCGACTTGATTTGGATTCATCAGAAATAGTAAATAAATATTTTGAATGCAATAATATATCATTGTAAATAATATTTAAGCAATATTATTGCTTTCTTTGCACACGAAACTGTGTGAGATCGAAAACAATATATATTGAATATATTTTTTTCGTTAATACTTCAAAGCTTTTGAATACTATTGTTCGTCTGGTCTCACCTCATCCGACGTTGAAGTTTGGCCACTCTACGGTGCAGCAATGGATCGGTTGGCATCAGCCATGTCAGTTTGTGCGGGGTCTCTTGACCGAGGTCGGAAGAGCCGAGTAGCCTGTGGCTGAACCCTGGGACAGATCCGTCCTGTTGCTGTTGTTGTTGGTTGTCTCTCGATACACTTGATCCAATAATTGCATGAGCCTTTTCTTGGCGACACCTGTGAGCTCTTCTGTTTGGTCTTTCTTGAAGCGTGTGAGATCGGATGACATGCCTGCGGCGTCGCGACGGAACCGCTCGAGCACTTGCTTGACGATGGACTTGAACTGGTCTTTGGACATTTTGAACTTGGCCTCTTTGTACACGGGGTACAGCTTGGCTTTAACGTATTCCACCGCGATGGCCGACCACCTGTAGTGTACAATCACACAGAATGAAATGCGTTAATAGGTAAGCTCTCGACTGGTGGATGCAGTACTACGTACCCATCTGTGCGGTTGTCTGTCTGGTCGCCATCACTGTGGGATGCTGCTCTCCTCTTCTTGGCAGCTGACTTGACTGCATCCGCCATGCGTGGAGCGGTCGTGGCATTAGCTGGCGAGTGCTCCTCTCGCGTCGTAAACGCTTGGATCACAGGCAAGGAGGAGGACGTCGGTGGTGGTTGTGGCGACTGCTGGTGGTGGCTTCTTGACCGTGACGACCCACTTTGGGTAGATATGGCAGCCACTACAGGTGGGTCGATTTCGCGCCATTTCTCACTCAAGACGACACAGCGCTCGCGAAGATTCAAGCCAACATCCGATTGGTTGGCCAGTGCGTCTAGCGCTTCTCGAAAGCCTTTCACCTGCAAAGATCAAGTGGTCAGTCGCTTGGAAACAGAACATATAACCATCATAGAAACATGTACTGTACCTCGGTGAGGTCTTGTCTCCGCACGGGTAAATCCTCCAAAACGGTGAGCACCGCGTCCAACACATGCGGATGGAGATCCATGGACGACACGCTGGCTCCATTCGCCGTCTCTGGCGGGCGAAGCCATGCAAAAAACAATGACAGACACCCAGCTTCCAAAGAGGCAACCTTTTCTCGGTCGTTCAATTTGGCGAAGAATGCTTTGACTTGGAACACAAGCCTCAGCCGGCCAGTCTTTGGGATCATCAGGGACACAGTGGACGCGTAGTTGTCATGGCTCACGGCGCTGGCCATGCGTTGTGCCAGATCGCCATACTCGCTCGCGAACGTGGGCGATATGCGGTGTGCTCGGCTGGCACGTGGAACAGTGTGGCGTTGGTCAGGCAGCAGCCTGGCTTGTGCGTCTGCGAGTTGCCTTCGCGAGAGCGCGTAGTCGTCCCACATCTCATCTGTCGCCGATCGACTCGACACAGCGGTGGAGCGTGTTCTGGCAAGCAAGGACCCACGCGGTGGAGCATAGAGCGTCGAGGTGCTGGTTTCTCCACGCGCGTACATCTCATCAGCGCGATGTTGGATAGCCTGCAGTTCCCTGGACATGCGCAGTGCGTACGACAGCGCGACCCCACGAATCGGACGCGTCGTGTGCAGATCCAGGCTCTCTCCGTCGGGCATCGCCAGCCGGCCACGGCCGCTTGCACGCGTTCGCCGTCGCGTGCCACCAGTTGACGACGACGAGCCCGCTGGCCGCCGTCGAACAGCTCCGACGCCACTCATGATGTTGGACATGAGAGTCGCCAGCCGCCGTGTGCGCCGTCGACTCGTCACGGTCGATGCGGGGCGTGCGATCAAGTCACTCGCGCGAGAAGGCGCCCCTTGGTGCTGTGCGCAATACCACGAATGGGATGGCACGTCCACGAGCCCGACGCAGTAGGTGTGGTTGGCGACCATGCAGTTCGGCGCTTCGCACATGAGTAGCACGTGCTCGTCGTCGCCACGTCCGCAAATCTCGCAATGGACGTTGCTGACCAAGCGCAATTGCGCAGCGACGTCATGGTCTTGTGGATCTGGACGGAACACTTGCTTGGTATCGGCCACGACTTCCCGATGCACGACGTTACCCTGGTGGTCTTTGCGAACGACTTCGCTAAATTTTTGCTTACAAAGCGGGCAAAGGTTTGTGACTTTGGACCACGTGACAATGCAATCGTAATGGAATCGATGGTCACAGCTGGATAGAAAGCCTTGCTTGGTGAGACTCACGATATCTTGGCAGATGCAGCACTGATCGACACATTCAGATTACGATTTAGCCAATTGATACTTTCTCTGCCAGTTCATGCTGCATCAGCCCACGTACAAGCGTACCTCTTCGTCTTCTACATCCTCCACATCATCTTCATCATCATCATCGTCTTCATCATCTACAAGATCGACCACGTCGTCTTCCTCGCCCAGGCCCGACAGCTCAGCTCGCTTTTGCTCCTCATCGTTCGACGTCATTCTTGCTGCACCAAGTCCAGCGACAGAGTCCAGTATTCGAGTGTGTCACAGTTCAGCAAAATCCTTCGATTTTGTGAAGAGTCTTCTAAAATGCTGTGTCACGGTACGTCGTCTCCAAAATCGGAACAAAATTTGGTCAATCACAAACAAAGACCCAAAAGCAAGAAAACGGAGTGATTGATCGCGGCCATGGTTTCTCTCACACGTCGCGGCGCGCTGCTTCTTTTGATATGCTTCTGCTCCAAGGCGACTGCTGTGGAGTTACGGAGTCAGGCCAAAAATGCACCTTCTCCTCTTTTGTGTACAGACGTTGGCGTCCAAATGGCAATGCGTCGTAGTGGCTCCATGCCTCTGGAAGACCTCAGTGAGCTCCAGACGGGCAAATCGTGCGCGAGAACCGTGATCATGACGACTATCGCGGACGACGCTGTGCGCGCACTGAAACAAGCCGACTTGCAAGTGCTTGACTGCGTCACGACCCGTATCGATGAAGAGATGCTGGGGCTGTACGCCGTGATGCGCATGTGTTCACGCAATGGGGACAAGCCCATGATGCTTCCGAAGTGGGAAGCGCATATCCGGCCACAACTAGAACGGATATTCAGTTCACCGCGTACACCAGCATCTGCGCGTGGAGTCGAGCTTCAGTACCATCGAGCCAAAGTCGAATGTGAAAAGCTGGCGATCCCGAAGAGCTACGTGCTTGAGACGTCGCCCACTGGTGGTGGTGGTGAAAGTGAGGATGCGAGTGACGCCGCCGCGCCGCGGTTCAAATACAAATCGTCGGAATTGTGGACGTCCAATCAAGAGGGTGCAACGCTGGTGTCGATCAAACTGAAAGTGAAAAACGATGGCGCAGCGCCGCTCCATTTGTTTGCCGCGACGCTCAAGTCCATGGACGAAGCAGCAGCGCCTTCAAACGGTGTGGTGCTATTGGGCTCGGACCGGGTGGACGCGGTGGCGCCATCCAGAGAGGCCTCGGTGGTGTTCACATTCCAGTCACAAACCCCACTGACACTCGTCGAGGATGGCAACTATGCCGTGTATTTCGCACATACCGCGGCGCGTGCGCATATGCTGGAAGGCAAATTGGATGGCAAAAAACTCAAAATCAATGACAAGAAAAAAAAGAAATTTTCCAGTTCGTCCAAGACGAAAAAAGATTTTGGCAACCATCAACTGGATGACAATGACGCGTCGTCCTTGGCGGGCATGTACGCGTCCGTGCCGTACGGCATGTGGCAACGTAAGTGGGTACTTAGGCGAATTTGGATTTTGTATGGAGGACTGATGGCTACTGCTGTGTGTAATAGTACTGTCGGTGGCCATCGTGATGGTGGTCGGTATTGCGACGACATTGTACATGCGACGGAAGGCGACCCGCGTGAACTGGGCCAAGTCGCTGAATTGTTTCCAGTCGTCCAAACACAAAACGAGCAAAATGACTGAAATGACAAAACCACACAAGAAAGCGTCGTATGACCCACAGGACGACGATGCAGAAGTGGATGCGCTCGAGTCGGACGGGTGAGAACTTCACATCTTTTTTTTTTTGCTGTTGTTGCCTTCCTCTCATCATTATATACCTTTCCAGATTTCTCTCGTCATCTAGCGACCCAAACGACCAAGCGCCACCGGTTAAGAAACCCATCGCCAAGCTGCGTGAAAAGTACGTCCACCACACACACTAGAGTCTGCAGTCGCTGGGGTCGGTTTCTCTTAATTCACTCCAATCTGCTTTTTCCTGTCCAGGATGCCAAGTATCACGATGCAGTGGCGCAAACCGGACGCGCTTCGTGGCTTGCTTTCCACGCGTCGCGTTCTCAAGTTGGACGCAGGCGCTCGTCTGGATGCGAAGCACTTTGAGACGCTGTGGGACCAATTTCTCGTGCGCCACAACGAATCGTTCCACGCTGAGAAGCGTCCAACCTCGGACGTCGTGGTCACTGCGATGCGCGCCGTCGGCATCTTGTGTATGGCAAGTGGCAAAGTGAACGACGTGGAAAAATACGTCTTGTACGCCAAGCAAAGCGACACAAATGACTATTTCTTTGCCGCGGTGGATATTTTAGCCACAAATAATGAGACAAATCTCAGTATCCGCGCAAACAAAGACGCCAGTGAGGCACTTGTGGAGCAGTTTAGAGCGCTCCTGGGCCAGCAAGTCCACGCGTTGCTGCAATAAAGACAGCATTTGAATGATATCGCAGGTTACTTGTATTAATATCATCAGATAGGTGGAAGAAATGCGTGGAAAAAGGCAAAAAAAACAATAAAAAATGATTTTGAAAACACACGACGGCTCCAGGTGTATAAAGTAAAGTAAAAAGGCAGTTTGGGAAATTGGAGGTGAACGCTGCTTTCCTTTCGCTTGTGAGCATACAAAGCCTCTTAGAGCAAGCCGGTGATGACGGCCGAGAGATCGCCGTCGTTTCCTTCAAGAAGCACAAGGTTACGCTGTGTATCCTCAAAGCCCATTTCAGCCAGCGACCGCAACGCTTCTTCCCACTTGATCTCCAGCGCAGTCTTGGGTGGTACTTCCACAGGAGTCGGGACAGCGACAGGTGGGGGCGATACGACGGCTGCTGTCACGGCAACTGGAATGGGCGTGGCAACTGCTGGCGCTGGAGCTGGAGCTGATGGTGTGACGACTGGCGAGGCCGCAGCTACAGTGAGCTCTGGGCGCGAGTGCTGCTGGACGACAGGCGTTGGCGCTGGGATACGGACCTCGCTGCCCGTCGAGCCAGGGCTGACGACGTTGACATCGACCCACATGCGCTGCCCAAAGCGCGTGCCATCATCCGTGCACAGCCGCCAGTACCCAGTGTATCGACCAGCACGCGACGGTGTGATCATGCGCAGCGACACATCGATGGTCTTTCCGGCTTGCACGGATGGGATTGGCACACTGTCGGGGGATTGCAGCCGATCGCCACCGACGCACAACAACTTGCAGCCAATCGGCCATTTCTACAACGCACAACACACCCATACATAGATCAGTTTCGCGTATTCCCAAAAGACATTTTGTTGTTTCTGTTTGTTTCGACATACCGTTTTGCCGCCATTTTTGATCCGCCAGACCTTGTCAAATGCCTGCGAAGGTGGCAAGACCGTGCCATCTGGACACGTCACATCGGCTTCAAACACCGCGACCACGGGCCCGATATCTTCTTTGGTTTCTTCGACCGAGATGGATTCAAACACATCGCTGGCCGACAGCATTTGCACGTTGCGGTGTTCTTGGATCACTTGCAGCACGCGTTCGACTTGCATCCGCGCGTGAGGACACTTCAGCAGCAAGACCTGCGCGATCTCGTCAAACTCGCGATGGCCAGCGACCGCACGGAGCACGACCGTCAGGTTTTGTTCTTTTTGGAACTCGGTCGCCATGAGCTCGAAAAGCGTGGCGTACTTTGGTGTGGCCATGATCTCGGTCAGTGCATCTTGGCAGCCTGGTTCATGAAGCAGCGACACCAGGTCACGCTTCAGAACTTCATGGTTCGCAGAGGCAGCGTCCCATTGGTCGATCAACTTGCTCATGTCGATGAACAAGTCCATGACTTTCCGCTCCTGTGGACCGACAGGCAACTGGTCGGCTTCAATGGCTTGCTGGCTCTTTGGCGTCGTTACCAGCGTCACCTTGACCACGGGCGCCGTCAATTTCTTGGTCGCGAGCGCGAGCTCTTCCATTAAGCGAAACGCCTCGGCTAATTCCGTATCGTTCGTGATGCGCACTTGTTCATCGTCGTCGTCCGTGTAGTAGAGCAACAAATTCGCTGGCGATTCATGTTGCAGTTGCGGAAACACCAACAGTAAATAGTCTTTGAGGTTCTGGAAGCTGAGCACGCCTTCATTGGTGATGGAGCGGCCGTCATGGTTCACGAGCGCTTGGTTCACAGCCGAGACTTGGACGCGGCGCATATCCTGCTGCTCCTTCCACAGAATCTTGAGCGTCGCCATCTTGGTTTGGTTTGCTGCTTCTTTCGTCGCCTTCTTTCGCTTTGTCGCACACACCAACACGGGTCAGACGGAAACCTGTCAGTATTTATACCGATCAGAGAAAAAAAGTCTCTGTTAAAACCGACCCGTGATGATCTGTTAAAACCGAAGTTGGACATTGAAGCGGTGCCCGGTTTTAGTGAAGACAGCATAGAAAGACCTCAATTTCTGTTGCCATCGTGAAGTGGTTTGACAAGAGAAACCAGAATGTGGTGTGTGCTACCGGTACCGGTACCGCAGTGCATGCAATCATATCCCCCAACAGCGTCAACAGAATGTTGGTGTTCTTTGTTGGTCCATGAGCTTGTACCGGCACTGGTACCTAATCATCAAACAAGCGCCATTGCTTCCAGAAAAATCGATCTCACATGTGAAATCTGGCAGTTGGTTGCGGCATTCGCGACACTCTGGGTTGGTGGAAACCACCATTCCAAGAGACCATCACTCTGTAGTCCCATCAGTTCGGCTGACCGTGATAGTGAGAACTTACCTTTCGATAACGACAACTGTTCGTTTTGGCTGCCTGTCCCAACTGATGTTTGATTCAAATCAGTCATTCATCTGCAGCGTCATGTTCTTATACTGGGTAGTTATACCCTTGCTGATAATTGACCCAGGTTGAACCGAGTCCCACCTCTTCCTTGTTCACTTTGGAATTTGCCTCGTCAACTGCACAAGGGGCGACAAGAAGAAGAAGAAGAAACAAGGGAAACGTAAGCAGGAAAAGTATGCGTACGTTGGTTTTACGTATCGCGGATGCGAACGCCCAGGCGTCCATCAACGTGGAAGTGGCGCTGGCGAACGCTGAAGGAGAGCAGACGCTCGACTTTGCGACACTGAAGGCGACGGCGGCGGCGCTTGTCGGAGAAGAAGACGCCACGGAAGTCTCGCTCAAGTACAAAGACTCGGACGGTGACATCGTCACAATCGCCAGTGAAGCGGACTTACGCGAAGTGTTGGAGTGCATGGAAGACGAAGTCAAGGAGCGTCTGGATATCGTGGTCAAGACCAACAGCAGCATCGTGAAGCAACATTTTTTGGGACTCGTTGCGGCCGTGACCAAGCTTGCCAACAAGATGGAAATCGGGGAAACCAAGGAAGTGTTCAAGCCAACAGTGTTGACGACGTTTGAAGCGTTGCATACCGCTGTGGCGTCATGGGAAATCGCGGAAGACGCTGAAGAATTGGCGTCGATCAAGGCAGATTTGTTGGTTTTGACAGGTGACGAGGCGCTGCGTGCGCTGGTCATGGAACTGGGCCAGTCGGATACCTACCGCGTGGTCGTCCAGCAAACCGTGGAGGCGATCCATCAAGGGGAATCCGTGGAAGCCATTGTGACCAACGAGTGGGAAGCCGCTGTCGGGTTGGCCCAGGAGGTGCTTTTGTGCCGTCCAGATTTGAAGACGATTCTCATCCGCGTCGCCAAGGCCTGTGTGTCGAGCCTCTCGTCGTTCAACCGAGAAATGCGCGCCGTAGAGATGATGCCAACACTTGAAGAAGCTGTCGAAGAGAAGGCGACGCCAGAAGTTGCCATGGCTGCTGTTGTCCATGAACACTTCCGCTGTGATGGGTGCGACACGTCGCCAATCGTTGGTGCGCGTTACCGCTCGGCACGCAGCCCGAACTTTGACTTGTGCTCATCATGCCACGGCACCGGTAAGTTCAACGCCGAGTACGCGCCGTTCAACGAAGTCACCGGTTCCCAGTACATTCATTTCGGCGTTGAATGTGATGGGTGCTCCCAGTTGCCGATCGCCGGCGTGCGCTACAAGGCGCTCATGGTGAACGACTTTGATCTCTGTGAGTCTTGTGAGGCCAGCGGCAAGTGGGCCGACAAAGAGCCGTTCATCAAGATCAAGAACCCAAAGTCGGTGCCTCGCCAAATTGAAGTCCACATTGAAAATCCGTCCACCGATGTCCCGCCACAGGTACATGCGTTTGTGACGTGTGATGGCTGTGATATGAGTCCACTCATTGGCATGCGGTACAAGTCTTCGGCTGTGCACGATTTCGACTTGTGTGAGAACTGCCACACGAGCGGTGCGTGGGCTACATCCCACGGTCCGTTTGAAGTGGTTGGCCAAGTGGCCAACTTCCGTGGGTTTAAGAAGTGGTGGAAGCACGAGAAGAAGGCGCACAAGCGCTTTGAGAAGGCGGCGCGCCACGGCTTCCCGTTTGGCATGTTTGGACCACCAGCACCGCCTCCAGGTCCACTACCGAGACCATTCGGTGTTGGCCCACCTCCGCATGGTCCTCCTCATCCACACCCTCACCCTCATCCGCACCCACGCCCACCAGGACCACCAGGACCTCCGCCGCGTCCTCACCCACACCCACACCCTCACCCACATCCTCACCCTCATCCGCATCCGCATCCGCATCCACACCCGCATCCTCACCCAGACCACCATCACCACCACCCTCACCACCATGGCCACCACCACCACCACGATCATCACGGACGACATGGTCATGACGGCCACCATGGGCGCGATGGCCATCATGGCCACCACCCACACCACCACGGACACCATGGCCACCATGGCCACCACGGTCGCCGTGGATGCGAAGCTGCAGCGCCCGAAGCTCGCATGGAGCTAGCGGCTACGTTCATCGAAGATGTGACCATTCCAGATGGCACGAATGTTGCCCCAGATGTCCAGCTTGTCAAGGCGTGGAAGGTGAAGAACACCGGTTCGTCGGCGTGGCCTGAAGGATGCGTGATGAAGATGCAGACTGGGCGCTTCGGTGTTGCTCCTTTCGAAGGTGAGCAAGCCACCATCAACGCCCAGGTGCCGCCACTTGCGCCTGCCGAGGAGTTTGATGTCGAGGTCCAATTGTTGACACCATCGGAGCCAGGGCGTTACACTGCCTATTGGCGCATGTGTGACCCAACTGGCAACGCATTCGGTCACCGCTTCTGGATGGATGTCGTTGTCTCGGAAGGCGTCGCAGTGAAAGAGATTGCAGAGCCACTTATCGCGGCCAGCAATAATGCTGCGGTTGAAGTCCCAGTCGCAGTCGCTGCTGTTGTGGACGAATCGAATGATGTGGACGAATCCGATGGCGAGCTTGTCGGGCTGAGTGATTCGGACAGCGACAGCACCGTGGAAGTCGCGAGCAACGTATCCACTGACGACTCGAGCGACGACGACTCGGATGACGCCCACTCGGACAGCGGCTCATCGTCGAGCGAAGATGAAGTAGACGACGTGGTGCAAGATAGCGTCGTCGTGGACGAAGTGGTCGATCAGGCAGTTGTTGACGATGCTTTGGACGAGCAGGTGTTGCCACGCGCAGAAGATGTCGTCGTCGAAGTGTTCGATGAAGCGCTCGGTATGCTTCAGGCCATGGGCTTTGGCGACCAAGAGGCCAACCGCCGCATTTTGGCGCAGTGGAGTGGCAACGTTGCTGCTGCGGTCAACAGCCTTCTTCTCGACGCCTAGGCGTTGAATCACCAGTCGGGACATTGCGTAGTGTCGTAGCGCGTCGATGACGAAGCCGCAGTCGATGCCAACGGAAGAACAAAAAAAAAAAGAAACAACCAAAACAAAGCGAAACAAAAAACCCAGAAAGACATGTTTGTGTAGTTTGCATTACCGGTACATGAAAAAAAAAACACACACACACACAGAAGAACGAAAAGAACAATAAAAAAAATCTTGCATGTAATATTCATAAAATAATCCAACGCAACTAGCACGTTTAAGTCAACTGCTACCATCGGCAATATCCACTGCTGTGCTGTTATACCATCTACTACGTTTCAAATGTTCACATACGGGGCGCTCCACAGACCACTGGACGAAGCGTCTGCGCGAGACTGAGATCGGCATTTCCCTTTTTCTCCTTCATGTACACCAGTGGCACGTCTCCTTTCAAGAAGGCGTTGATGGCGGTCGCGCATTCGTCGACTTTTTCGTGCTGCACCGTGTGGCCGCACTCGTCAAACACGAAAAAGTGTTTATCCGGCACATTCACCAGTTTGTCCTGCATGATGGGCACGGACGAGACGGAAAGGATATGGTCGTTTTTACCCCAAAACACCAACGTCTTGGCCGTGATCAGATGCAAATGGTCTTCCAAGATCGTGCGCTTGGCGAGCGCATCGTTGAGGATCTTGACGTACACTGGATGCTGCTTCTCGCGCTGGTTTGCGATCAGCGTCGCCACCACGCGTGGGATCCGCATGGGCTCGTACTCGATGAACTGCATCATCTCAATGAGATCGTCGGGCGACTTGGCGAGCAGCAAGTTCTTGCCTGTATCATCCAGCAACTGGCAGGCGTAGCTCTTGGTCGGCATGGTGATACCAGCGGGGCAAAGGAGCGTCAATGACGCGACTTTGTCGGCGTACAGCGCCGCGTACATGCCTGCGAGCAGCCCGCCCATGGAGCAGCCGATGAGGTGGATCTTGGTGTCCTTCTGCAGCGTCGCCTCCAAGAAATCGTTCAGCCGCCGGGACTGTTCGGCCATGGAGTAGTCGCAATCCACTTCGGCAGGCACCGTGCGGCCCTGGCCAGGCAAGTCTGGGATCAAGATCGGGTACCTTTTGCTGATCTTGGCGGCCATGTTGACCCACGCTTCCTTGGACGAGCTGAATCCATGAAGGAACACCACGGTTTCGGATGTGGCGGCGGCGGCGGCGGCGCGCCGCTTCGACTTGGACTTGCGGTTGCTGCGCTCAATGTAACTCCAGCTCAACTCGCCCGCGTGGATTTCTTTGGCGTGGAAGCCGCGACAGAACCGCGCAAAGTCGATGCCGCCAACGATCAAAGACTGAAGAATGTCCATGCTGTCCCCTGTCCTCTTTGTATGTACGGTACGATGGTGCTGTTGAGTAATTTCTGAAGTGATTGCTCGGCCGCTTTCCGCCGTCAGTCACACTGGGCCAAGTCGTGTGGTCCCTGTAGAGCCCTCACACCACAGCTCTTCCCGCGCCAGCTCATTGAAATGCCCATTTCCTTGAGTCCTTGAATACACACGGATGATTTCCATGGACACTGTGCTTTCTGACGTGCTCCCGATCGACGATCGTCATTTGGATCTCCCCATACAAAGAACTTTGTGGAAGCCAATCAATCGTGGCATTGTTGGCAAACCGTCTGGTTGTGAACTCGAAAAAACGACTGTCGAATATGTTTTATTACGGATATGTACTCCAGAATCCATCAATAATTCCGATACTAGACATGCCTGCTTGCACATAAACAGGGCTTTTGAGTTTGAGTGAGTGATTTTTTCGACCACCATGGGGTCGGCGATAAAATAACAGGCGGGCACGCTTGCTGTGCTGAACGTGGGGGGTTCTATGGATTGATTGATTGATTCCTGTGACTCAGTTGATGTCGGTTTACATGACTTGAACTGACATATCGCGCCAGTGAGTGTCACCCGTGGGCATCCGTGCTGATTGGACTGTCCAGGAATGTAAAATGTTGTTTTACAAGTGTCCCAGAGCGAATGCGATGTCAGTTAAACCAGCAACAGTGGTGGATCTCCGTTAAAAAGGCAATGTACACACGTCCGTGGCACATTCGCCATTTTGCACCGCGTGGCTGCATTATATAAGACTTCCCCTAACAGTTCACAAATGCCTCCTCTCCAACAGCTCACCGGCTGTCCAAGTGATCAACAAGTTCTGTTCCGTGTCGGTCCATCCAGTGCGGTGAACGCCTGGCCTTTGACCCAACGGGGCACATCAACTGTGGACGAGCCCACGCGGCCTGTCCCAGGCTTGTACCCAGGTAGCCTGGGTACAACGCTGGGCGTCCACGCCCGCGCAAGCAAGCACGCCACCCATGGTGGAACATCCAGTCTCCAATGGACGTGGCGATCAGCTGGAAGGCCAATGTGTGAAACTGCGACTGTCTGGTGGTTGTAGGTGTTCAGGAGCACCAGCAGCAGCAGCCACAGCGTCTCGTTCGATGCAGAGCCATGTAAAAAAAAGGCGGGTGTTAGCAACCAGGATTCAGGCGAGAGACAGGGCGCGAATCCGTGGCCAGCAATGTGCCAGTCCCTGGCCAGTCCTGCAAAAACAGGCAGTACCTACATGCTCCGACTAAGTACGTATTGCAAAAACTCTGCTTTTCCCAGAGAGCAGATATGAAGGAATGGCCTAGTTATTCGCATAAGGATGGCCAAACATATCCCTAGGAATGTTGGCGAAGCGCGGTGCGCTGCTCCAGATCGTTGAGAATGCAGTCGGAATTTTTTTTTTTTTACTGTTTGGCTCAGTACATAAACGGTACAGTTTTGAATACTGGTTGCTAAGAGCTCCGTAAAAAAAAACGCCTCTAGAACGACTTTGTTTGAATAAAAATATCAATATTACTATTTTAATAGTGACCGGTACTTGGGTGGTTTTAACAATGCTACTGCAAATACTACTGCTCACACCTGTGGGGTGTCTCCGTCCAAGAACAAGTTGATGGCTTTGGCGCATTCATCGTATTTTTCATGTTGCACCGTGTGGCCACATTCCTCAAATACGAAAAAGTGCTTTTGTGGCACATTCACCAGTTTGTCTTGCAAGATGGGCAAGGAGGAAACGTCCAGAATGCGGTCATTTTTGCCCCAAAAGACAAGCGACTTGGCGGTGATCAGATGCAAATGGTCTTCCAAGATCGTGCGGTTGCCCAGTGAGTCTTGGACGATTTTTTCATACACGGGAATCTGTTTTTCCTGTATCATTTTTTAGAATAAGAAAAAAAAATAAAAAAAAATGATGTCGTTAGTTTAGTTCATCTGTAGCTCAGCCTGTGCTTTAGAGAGAGAGAACCACACGCAACGCACCCGTTGGTTTGCGATCAGCGACGCGACCATGCGCGGCAGTTTGAGTGGCTTGTAGCCGATGTAGCTCATCATCTCGAGCAGCTCATCGGTCGTGCGCGCCAACAGCAAGTTCTTGCCCGTGTCATCTAGCAGTGTATACGCGTCGCTCTTCTTTGGCATGGTGATACCCGCTGGACAGATCATCGTGAGCGACCGCACTCTCTCTGGGTACCGTGCCGAGTACATGCCAGCGAGCATGCCGCCCATGGAACAGCCAATCAAATGCACTTTGCGGTCGGCTGGGATGGTGTTTTCTAAAAACTGGTGGAGCCGTCGTGCCTGTTCGTCCATGGAATAATCAAACGATGGGTCGGCAGGGGTCGTGCGTCCTTGGCCGGGCAAATCAGGGATCACGACTTGGTATTTCTTGTCGACGCGCGACGCCAGATTGAGCCACGACTCTTTCCACGAGCTAAAGCCATGGACAAAGATCACAGGCTCGGTGGTCTCTGGCGCACGCGCATCGCGCTCGATGTAGCTCCACTCAAAGCCGTCGGCGGTCGTGTTCTTGGCGTGGAAGCCGCGGCAGTACCGCGCAAAGTCAATGGTGCCGATCAACATGGACTGCAAAAGTTCCATGGTGGACTGTAGCTCTTCGAGAGGCTGAGCAAGGAAGGAGGAATGAGGAAGGAGGAGGGATGCGAATTGGGGAATGCTTGTCCAAAGAGCAAGAAGCGGGTCAAATTTGCTGTCACTGACTGCGCTCTTTGCAACCTGCTTGGTGTTCTCCCCAGCAAAATTTTAACGGATTATGTTTTCCATTGCGTTCTTTTTGAGCGGATGATTATGCTGTTGGTGATTGGTCGGACTCAGATCTCAGATCAACGCCCGTCCTCAGGAATCAGAAATCCGTTGAGAAGAATGTTGGTCGTAGTGGAAGGAATGCAGCTCTTGCCCAAAACCCAAACTAAAAATCCCTTCTTTTCTTGATACCCATCCATCCTATCGATTTAGGAAGGGTTTTAGCAACACCACCCGTTCTTTTCACCACCAACAGCTCTTGGATCTCTATGGCCACCATTTTCCCAAGTCCCCCCAAAGGAAAAACACCCGAAAACCATGGAACTTGCGTTGCCTGCGCCACCGGCGAGCTTCACCAAGGAGTCGGCGGTCGTGCTTGGCCTCGGCGGCTACCCAAAGACCAAGCGCGTGGAGCCTTGCGGCCGCGCGTACCACCGCCGCGTGAAAAACATTGTCCGCGGCCGATCGGCGAGTTGCGAGTCGATCGACGAAGATGAAAAAACCCGCGCGTCGGTGAAAAAGCAAGAAGAAAGCATCTTGCGCAAGTACCGCAAGAGCATCAAAGGCAAAATCTTCACGGAGCTCACGATGTACCAGCAGCTTGGCTTGACCGACGTTGGCTTTGACGCCACGGAAGACCAAATCAAAAAGGCCTACCACCGTGTGCTCATTGAACACCACCCGGATAAAACCGGCAAGACTGAAAATGATCCAAACTACATGGCCGTGCAAAAGGCCTTTGAAACGTTTATGGACCCACAGAAAAAGCGCGCATACGATTCGCAGTGTGATTTCAATGATGCCATCCCATTGGGCACGGAAAAAATTGCCCAAAATGAAGCCGATGGCAAGGGGAAAGACTTTTACGAACTGTATGGACCCATTTTCAAGGCCAATGCGCGCTTTTCCGAGGTCAAGCCTGTGCCAATGCTTGGTGATGACTCGTTTGAACTGGATACGGTGTACGCGTTTTACGATTTCTGGACCAAATTTGATTCGTGGCGTGATTTCTCGCATGGCCTGGAACATGACGTCGACAGCGCGGAACACCGTGACCAAAAGCGTTGGATGGCCAAGAAGAACGAGGTGGTCGCCAAGAAAAAGAAGAAGGACGAGTACCGTCGTCTGGCCAATTTAGTGGACCGTGCGATGGCGAACGATCCTCGCATTCGTCGTGTGAAGCAAGCTGAAAAGGACAAGAAGGAGCAAGCCAAGCGTGAAAAGGAAGAAGCGATCCAGCGCGCTCTTGACGAAGAGCGTGAAGCGAAAGAAGCCGCGGAGCGTGAAGCGCGCGAAGCCGAAGAAAAGGAGAAAAACCAGCGCCAAAACGCCAAGGCCATTCGTGAAAAGCAAAAGAAATTGTTCCGTAAAGTGAAAAAGTCTTTCCGTGAGCTGATGGCTGCTGCGGAAGAACAAGCGCTGGAGGGGGCACTCAGTGCTGACAAAGTGGAAGAAATTTGCGAAGGCGTCGAGTTGGAAGAGCTTCAAAGCCTCGTGGATGCGCTGGGCGGAAGCGCCGAGTCGCTGAAGGCCGCCGGTTTGGCCAAGGTCGCGCCCGTTGCGGCTCGCTTTTAAAGCAAAAGCGAACAACAACCAAGGCTGACTAAGAAAAGCGAGAGAGGAAGCCATAGCAGAACCCAGTTGTTTAATGCAAAATGCAAAATGCAAAATAACCATGAGCGTAACGAGTGTTTTGCTTTGTTCTGTAGCCGACGTAGAATAAGAAGTGTGGATATGGAGCTTGCTGCTGATTGTACGCAGTAGTGGGAGCGGTCGCGCCCTATTGGATGGGGCGGTACACGTAGCGACGCATGCGGGCCTTGAACAGCACAAACGCACTGAGCATCGTGCACACGCAGCCAGCGACAAAGAACAAGAGCGCGTGACCACCACCAGCTCCACCAGCCGTAGTGGCCATTTCCACTTCCTCCAGCCTCAAACTGGCCGCCTTTGTCGCTTCCACCTTTGTCGCGATGTCGGCGACTGTGACATCCGTGGTCGAGTCTTTGATCGGGTGCGTGTCAGCTTCTGTTTTTTCAAACGGCACGATACCAAAAATCGACCCACCGTACACGGGTTTTTCTTCCCACACCAGTTCTTCGTCGCTGATATCGGGCTCCATGAACGCGCAGTCGGCTTCAATGCCCAAGTTGTTTTTGCCGCGCACGATCTTGAAAAAGCCGTTCATGCCCCAGTACGTGCCCCACGAGTTCCGGACATGCCAGTACTTGACACCGTCTTCTTCGCCCCAGCCGACGACTTCGACGTCGTGGTCAATGTCCATGAAGCCCGTAGTGTCTTCGTAGATGCCGGCTTTGTACCCGTACGTGAACCCGTCGCTGCAGGCGATGCCGCACGTGATGGGGCCGTTCAGCAGCTCTTTCATCATGGCCTGCTCGCCAGCCAAGTGGCCGTACTTCTTGGCGCGGTACCGCACCATCTTGGTCACTGGGAAACACTGCGCCTTTGTTGGGCTCTGGGGCGTGTACATGCAGCTGTAATAGATACGACACAACACAACACAACAGTTAGCATTCCCCAGCATAGAAGCCCCACATCAAAATAAGAAATAAGAAATAAGAAAAAAAAACGTACTTCATGCAGTACCCTTCCGGTGGGCATGTGCCGTTGGTCGCATGAAACTTGGTGTGGTCGGTCGCGTTGTACGGCAAACACGACTCATCGGGCAGCCCATAGCGCATCATGAACTCGTACACATCGGCCGCTTCGCCGCCGTTGCAACCGTCAGAAAACCCGTGGCCAGGCGCGCAGTTCAAGAAGCTCTGACGCGCCAGCATGACGTCGGCGCCCGTGAACCCGCGCTTCTGGTTCATGATCTTGATACGGTCTTGCGCGCTCGACATGGCGCCATGCGCAAAGCAAGAGCCACAGTACTGTGGGATATGTTGGTTCCACGAAGGTACGCAAAAGCCGCGCTCACACCAATCCATGTGGCGTGGGAAACCACTGAGCGACATGGCAGTCGCTGGTGTTGTCGCTGCTGAAGGGTTGAGCTTGGGGTGCAAATGCTCGCGGCCTTTCATCGTGCGGTGGCACTTGCAGCCAATGGATGCGTCATCGCCAGCGGCCACGCTATGCATGCTGGAGATGGTTGCAACCACGACTAGTGCCAAGGAAGACACCACCATCGAGAGCTTCATCACGAGATGGATTGTTGGACAGAACTCCAGAGGGGGGAGAAAAACAGGAAGTGTGCAGCAGCGGAATGGATGTGTGGATGGATAGAGAGAAGCCCACGAGCCACCCGTCACCAGCCGTTTTTCTCCAGGAGGCACGCAAGAAGCGGAATGTAAATGTTGGTGGTTTCCGCTGGATGGGGGCGGAAACGGCTCGTCGCAGATGTGAAACTAGATCTGGGTCGGTTAAGTGCGCATGCAACTTCAACATCGAACTTAATGCGAGAGCTAAACATGGATGCCTAATTTTTTTTTTTTGACAACCAGAGATGGCTGCGGCAAAGACAATGGAGCCCCAGCAGAGTGCCGAATATGAATTGTACATCGCCACGACGCGTGATGATATTGAACAGTTCCAGCAGTACTTGGACGCGACCCGGAACGAGATTGAGCTGGCGGAGCGCGCGATTGAAGACTTGACGATAGATGCGTGCACTCTCCGTGTGCGAACTAAAGAGCTGGAATTGGATGAAGAGTTGGTCAAGAAGTCGGAAGATGAAGCGATCATGGACAAAATCATCTCCCAGAAAAGGCTCGTGGAGATCGGCGGCCATGAATCTGCCGTGCGCGCACTTCAAAAAGGGTTGGACAATGCCAAGCGGGAGCTCGTGGCCACCAGAGGTGCTGTATATACTCCTTTGCTCTACTCTCCCTGGATGACAATGAGTTGCTTCTGACTAGAGAATTGATTTTTTCTAGATGAAACACAGTACGTTATCGCGGAAGAAAAGAAAATGCAGACCGAGATGGTGAATTTGACTGCCATCTTGCAACGCAGTCGAGCCACCAGCGTCAAACTGCAAGAAGAATACTCGGCCGTGATGCGCGAGAAGCGCGAGAGCGACGCCAAGATCAAGCAGCTGTGTATGTTCTTACAGAGTGACGTTCCTGTCAGTCCTTATAGTGACAACAGCGACGCGACCACGCTGTCACCGACCTCATCTCCGACATCTTCACCTCGTGGTGTCCTCCACATGGGGCAAGGCCGTGCGTGAAGTTGCTATTCCTGAAGTACAGTTCTGAAGTAACGATAATAACGATTTCTTGAAGTAACGTTAACGCCTTTGAGTATCTTTGTGAACTTTCCACTTTCATTCCGAAAAGCAGCAAAGCACCATGGACAAATACCGCCGCGTGGAGAAGGAAAAGAAAGAGGACGACACGCCCGCGCAGCCCCATGAAGTGCGTATCACGCATCAGGGCAAAGCGCGCAGCTACATCTCGTACGCCAATGGCATCTTTGAGGTGAGAAAGGACGCACTGTATACGTAAAAGGGCAACGGCATGTTGAAGTTGCCACTAACAGCATGATAACATGGGTAATTAGAACAAGCAAGAGACAAAAGTCGTGCTGATGGCCATGGGCCATGCGATCAGCAAGGCCGTGAGCGTCGCGGAGGTGTTGAAGCACCGCATCGCGGGCTTGCACCAAGTCACGCGGATCTCGTCCATGGAGTCTTTGGATGTTTACGAACCACTGGAAGAAGGACTGGACCGCATTGAGCAGAAGCGATACATTCCAACGATTTCAATCCAGCTGTCGCTGGAAGCGATGGACACGGACGATCCAGGGTACCAGCAACCGATCCCAGTCGAACTCGTGACGCCACAAGCCGATGAAAAGGATCTGCCATTGCGACCAAAGAGAGAACGAGGGCCAAAGAAGAAAGGGAAAGGGAAGAAGAATTTCGGGGAAGCTGCTGGAGCTGCCGGTGCTGGTGCTGATGCTGGCGCCTCTAGTGCGGCAGACGAAGGAGAGAGCAAGCAAGACTCGGCCGAGGCGACGGAAGAGTCGAATGGACCCAAGCCAGCTCGTGGCGGCCGAGCGAGCCGTGGACGAAGCCGTGGTGGACGGGGCCGCCACGGAGATGGAAATGAGGATGAGAAGAAGCCGGCGGCTGCTCATGCTGTTCATGTTGCCTCGGCTTCCTCGCGCGAAGAGGACAGCAAAGCTGACGTTGCAGTTGCTGCCAAAGAGGAAGGTGACGCAAAACCCAAGAAACGTGCACCACGGCCAAAGCGTGCACCACCAGCAAATGCACATGATGGCGATGAGGCTGCGGGTAGTGGTGGTGGTGGCAGTGCGACTGAGAAGAGCCTTGGCGATGTACCGGCTCGTGAAACCACTGGAAGTGCACGTGGTGACCGTGGAAGAGGCCGTGAGCGAGGTCGTGGCCGTGGACGTGGTCGCGGCCGAGGCGACGTTGAAGGCAAGCCAGAAGCGGCGGCTGCAGTGCCGTCGGGACCGTGATCCTATCCTAGTTAGTCGGGTAAGTTGTCGCTACCACCCCAAGGTGATTTGAATCTTGGAGCACAAAGAGGAGTGGGTAACAAACAGCAAAAACGCATTTTGTATGACAACAAACATGATATAAAACAGGAGAGACAGTATGTTTTTTGTGGTTTGTGGACAATAAATACCCACTAGACTACAAGTTCGCGAGCCCCTCCAAACTACCGGTATTGACTACCTACCACCGCTGTGTGACTAGAAAACGCTCGCTCAGTCGCGGTTGTTGCGGTCGCGGTCACCACCACGGCCACCGCGGCCACCACCACGGCCACCACCACGTCCGCCACCGTCGTTTCTTCTTCCTTGGTACGCGCCTTGTGGGCGGAATCCGCCACGGCCGCCTTGGCCCTGCGAGCGGTTGCGGTCGCCTCCACCCGACTGGAAGCGGCGGCCGCTGTTGTCGCCACCACCACCTTGGTTGCCACGGCGGCCACTGCTGTCACCGCCACGACGGTTGTTCCAGTCTTCTTTGGCGTTGCCCGAGCGCAAATCCATCATACGTTCATTGTTTTCCACAATGTTGGCGAGCTTGTCCGAGTATTGCAACGCCAACGTATGAAGCACCGAGCGGTTGTTTTTGTGGAGCACGATGCTCTGCGACGATTGGTCCCACGCGCCTTGGAGCTCTTCGTTGATCATCATCTTACTCACGACGCTGTGGACCGTCTTGTCGTCCAATTCAAACATTTCCGTGAGCCGCGCGAGCGACACCGAGTCGTACTCTTCCGAGAACGCCAGCAGGTACACACGCAGCGCTTCGACTTGGATCTTGTGCTGCACCATTTCTTTAACACGGCCAGCGACATTTGGGCCAGGGAACAAATCCCAGACGCTTAAGCCGACGATAAACTCGGCACTTTGCTTCCACGATCCTTGCGCGAGTGCCTTGGCCGCCACGACCACGTGGTCGCGTGGGTTTTCTGGTGGACCTTCAAACACGAGTCGTTCGTGGAACTCGAGCAACTTGCGGAATGCCTTTGACACGACCCGCTTGCGATCCGAGACCCGCGTGTTGACCATGTTGGGCACTTCCAGCAACATCGCGCTCACCAAGTGGCACGTTTCCAGCAAATCCAAGTTGATATGCATATGGTACGGCACTTGGCGACGACGTTCGAGCCGCTCTTGCTCTGGGTCCCGTTCTTGGAAACGGAACGACTGCATGCCCTGCGCGAGCAATTCCTTGGTACGCGAACCAGTGCAAATCTCCGACAAACACGCATGCGCTTCCCAAATCAATCCGATCCGGAACGCACACAAGCCAAGCTGAGCCATCATACGGTTGAACAAGATTTGGGTCGCGACATCGGCATCCGTGATATTGTCTTGGATATGCGACATGAGCAGCAAATCCCGGGCTTCATGGAAACGGTCATGGAGCGCGTGGTGGTAAATGCGGCACAACATAGCACGCGTCTTGGCGCGGTTATCGGCATGCTTGAACACAAAGAGACAGACTTCGCGAAGTTCCTTTTCGGCATCGATCGGCGTGACTTTCACGAATGGCTGGCCAGCCAATGCACCAGGATGCATCAGCGAAGGGTTGTAGCTCGCGATCGGGGTCTTCTTCGCGGTCGCGCTGCTGCAGGCAGGGTGAATCATCGCTGGGTCACCGTACACGCGACGCTTGGCCTGCGACTCGTGGAGCGCCTTGGCGATGGTCTCGTGCTTGTAGTAAATCGTCTCGGCACGGATCAACGCGACGGTCGAGGCGCGCGCAAAGTCGCCCGTGCGCTTGTAGTAGTTCTGCACACGGTGAGCGATATCGATGAGCAACCCTTCGTCAAAGAGACGCCCAATGTATTCACTGGTGTGTGGATCAGTTTGCTGCAAGCTCTTGGTGTATTCTTCCGAAAGACGCTCCACAAAGGCAGCCAAGTCACCCGAGACTTTGATCTCTCCCTTCTCACCGGCCTTTGGCAACGTATCCACAAAGGAAGCATCTTCTTCTTCGGCTTCGGCAGCGAGTTGCGCGGCAGTCGCGCCATCGCGGCCAGCACGCACAATATCGGCTTGGTCTTCCGAAGTCAATGGCGTGAGCGTGAAGCCTGGGTTTTTCTCCAACAAAGCGATAATGGTCGACAAGTCGTTGCGCGCCATCTTCCAGCTGGACGCCGACATGAAGCGATCGATTTTGTTGGTCGCGTCAAACATTTGCGCACCCAAAATGTACATCGTCGCGACCACTTGGCGCGCTGGGCCGAGGCGGCGCGAGTAGTTGGCGAGCTTGCGCAAAGTCGCGAGCTGTTCGCTCATCTCCATGCCCTTTTTGCCACGCTGTGCGACGATTTCTTTGACACGGCGGTCAAATTGAGAGAACGACAACTTGAGTTCTTCTTCCACGGGCTTCTTGCCTAGTTCCACACTGTCACGACGCACTTTATCCCGTGCCACCTTTGGCACCTTTGGTCCTTTTTCTTTCTTGTTCTTGGACGCGAGTGGCGTTTGCTTGAGCCACTTGGCACGACCCTTAAGCTCGCCATCGTCATCCGAATCCGACGAATCCGACGACGACGACGATTCACTTGGCCACGAGCCATCGTCCGAACTGCCTTCTTCCTCGTCGCCCGACTCGGATTTGTCCGAGTCCTCCTCGTCCGAGCCGTCCTTTGATTTGTCCGAGTCAGAAGAAGCGTCGTCACTGTCACTTTCCTCTTCCGACGACGACGACGACGACGCCTCGGAGGCCGACGAGTCCACAGGGTTGGCGCGGAACGTATCGATATCCTTCTGCATGGTCTCCAAGTGTTTCTTGAGCTTGCCCTTCATACGGATCAGTGCCTTGCTGTTTTCTTTGCTCATTTTCTTTTGCTCGGCTTTGTTCTTGACTTTTTCCGTCAACGAATCGTCCAACAAGACCATCGCGCGGATGTAAAACGTTGGGTTTCCTTGCGCGGAAAGCACATTCTTGGCCTTCTCCAAGTGCTTCACAAGCGCATCAAATTCGCTTTGGATCTTGCTCCAGTCGTTGATCTTGATATGGTTCTTGATCGACGCGCAGCATTTTTCAATGTTGTCAAACGCCTTGTCCTTGGCCGACTTGACCACGCGCACTTCTTCGTCGCTTTCGGAATCGGACTGCACCGCCCATCGCGAGGCCGCACGCGCCTGCGCCTGGTGCGAGACTTCGACTTCCGAGTCACTCGAGTGGTCGCTTTCTTCCTCCGACGAGGAACCGCCTGCCCAGAAACGACTCGCCATTTTGACTTTGGATTTGGATTGGTTTCCCTTTGCCCTCACGTGTGGTGGGTGCCCGAGGTATCCGTCGGTCCCCCTTTGTTTTTTTGGTTTGTTGGCTCTAAGGAGGTCCCGAATTTGACTCAACAGTCCCTCGCTGGAATTGGACACAGTCCCTTGCGAGGGAAAATATATTTCGGAACAAATTTACGGGAATAAACGTTATTGAATTATCCATACCGTAATTTGCATACCGTAATTTTCCCGAGTATCCGCTTTTCCAAGATGACAACTTGGATGGAGGAAATGGCAAGTCTCGCTGTCTATTATATGATCATTCGTCGGTGTAACTACATGGTATACGCTCACTACTTGGTGACAGCAGGCGACCGTGAGAAGAGCACGGGGGATTTCTGGTACGGAGACCGCAAATACGCCATGCCGTGGCTCACGGGGCTAAATTCTGGCTCGGACCGGGAGGTCGCATCAAGAAGCCGCAGTTTACTCAGTCGCCTCCGCTCGGTACTTCGGTACCACTCTGTGAGTGGGAAAAGCAGTACACAAAGCATCAAACAGAGACTGTTCACAAACGCCAAGTCGCCTTCAAAGTAGACGTTGGACAAGAACACGGCCGGGTACTCCAGAAGACTGACCAGTGAGCTGATGGAGAAAATCAGACCGGAAAGCGTGCCCAAGTTCTTGAGCCCAAAGGTCTTGGCCGTGAACGCGGACATGACTGCATAGAGAAACGCTCGAAAGCCCGTGAAAAGCAAGAACGTGAGACACTGCAGCGCAAGACTTGGCACAAGAAGCAGTGCATTGTAGCTCACACCGAGACAGTTGGTCACGACAAGCGCCATGGTCAGTCCTTGCTTCTCCACGACGTAGTCAATGGCTGGCACAAAGAGAAACCCAAGCGGCAGCACAAAGCTAAAGATCTTGGTGTACAGGAAATCGTAGTCTTCATCGCCATAGTTTTCAAGCTGCTTGTTGGTCGTGCCAATGTACATGGTAGCACGAAGCACTTGTACGACCGCAAACAGCACAATGTACGCGTACTCGGACGTGGACACTTGTGTGAAGAACGGCTGGTCCACGAGCATCAACGCCGTGGCCTTCGCCGCGCGTGTGGGCCGCCTGCCTACGCCGCCACTGTACTCAGCGGACTCGAGGCGGTCGTACACGGGCAGCAAGGGCTTGGCTTCCTCTGGCGCGACGTCGCCATCGTTCTCGCCATCTTCTCCTCCATGGAGCGCGCCTTCATTGACATGCCACAGCCAGATCAACAGCGAGTACACAAACGCAGCAGTCATGGCCAGCCCAAGGAAAAGCGCTCGCCGCTCGACGTCAAAGGTCGAGCGAATCGAGTACAACACCAAGAACACGACGCTGCTGCCGTCAAAGAGACAGCTGATCGCCGCGAGGATCGCGGTTTGGTGCTTGACGATCAAGAAACTCGCTGGGAACGAACACATCATGGTGATACAACCGCCAAATGCCAGCAATACGTACGCAGGGACAAACACGTCAAACTCTTGCGAATCGGCCAGCGCCATGAGCACCAAGCCGGTGATTTCCACGACCGCGCCACATGCCGTGGTGACTTTTGGCCCACAGTAGTCGAGAAACATGCCAATGGGCAACGAGCCAATGTTGGCTGCGACCGAAGCCGCGGCAAACATGAGGTTCAGCTGGTTCTCTTGGTTCACACAAGGTGTGTCTTCGCCATTGGCTTCACACAGCTCGCCGTACTGTTGCTCTTCATGGAGCATCAGCAAAAGCGGCGCCCAGCCAAAGATCAATCCGGTGAAAAACAAATCGGAAAGCAAGACCGCAGCCACGAGCGCGACGCGCTTGGGATCGTACACGCCCATTTTGGATGGCGGCAAAAAATACAGCTTTTGATATGGCGCTGTACGGTCGGTGCGCCCTCTTCGTTGACTTCGTCGCTACGGCGATGGCGGTCAGCGGCAAAGAGCCGTGTTCTTGCGTGTATGAGTTCGGACGACCGCCAGTCTCTGCTGCCTGCTGCATGCAAGTGTCTGGCCCCCATCACCACCACTCACACCATTGTTGTTGTTGGCACTTTTTTCTCAGACGACAACCACTCTTGTCCACTCGAGTGAGTGGACAGTCCGCTATCCGTTAAGTTCGCATCCGACGTCACTAAAACAAGGGACGGATACAAAATCAATCCAAAAAAATCACACAAAAAATCACACCACCGCCACAACGATGGACAAGTGTGTGCAGGCCGGCGACTACGCGCTGTATGTGCGCTCCACCGCTGGTGTCGAGTCTGCTTGCTATGTGGATTCAGTTGATATAGCATTTGACATTGGCTGCTGCTTTGGGAAGATCGTGAACAAATCACACGTGTTCATCACGCATGGCCACATCGACCACATTGCTGCGTTTGTTTCTCATGCTGGCCGCCGTGCGATCCAAGGAATGGCGCCAGCGCGGTATTACGCGCCTGCTCACCTGATTCCACATATGCAAAGTATCATGGACAGCTTCTCGGCCATGCAAGGGGTACGTCGGTCAACAACAAGTGCTATCCAGAAGCAGCAGAGTTCATATCTTGTGGGTATGTGTGTGGATGTGTCAGAACCCTATTGCTGCAAAACTTGTGGCTGTTGAGCCACTCGAAGAGGTCCATTTGAACACCAAGTGGATGGTGAAGGCGTTTCCGACCTGCCATCGAGTGCCCAGCCTCGGGTACATTCTGTACGCCAAGCGGAACAAGTTACGCGCCGATTTGGTGGGTCGATCGAACACAGAGATTGCGGCACTACGCAACGCTGGCGAAGATGTGACCAGCGCCGCGCTTTCTCCAGAGATCGCATACACGGGCGATACGACTGCACAAGTGTTTGACCACGCACACGAGCAAGGCTTTGGGGACTTGCTGCGCGTCAAAGTGTTGGTGACCGAGGTATGGCTCTGATACATCAAGCGCTGCCGGATTTTGTCGAGTTGGGTGGATTGAGCTGCAAAAATCTCACCTGTTGTGTTTTTGTACCGGTGTTGATAGGCAACGTTCGTCGATAGCCATAAATCTGGAGAAGACGCGAGCTCACGTGGCCACATTCATCTCCATCAGGTGCAGTCATCCAGGCTGATATATTTTTGGCTGTGGGTGGGTGTCGTATAACTCACACATCCTGTATTCCTGTACTGTATTCCTGCTCCAGTTGATTGAGAGAGAATCGCTCTTTGCGGAAATCCAGTCGCTTGTTCTTGTGCATTCATCTGCACGGTACGCACCCGACCAGATCCAAGAGCTCATCCGCTCTCAGCTGCCGCCGTCGTTGATCGACAAGACGCTCGTGGGCGGCCGTCGATGAGCAATTGTAGCACCACAGCATGAATATAGTCCAGTGCAGTGTACAGTGGATATGCAGAAGCAACGTTACCAGTGAATTGGAAAAGAACATGGGTGCTTTGTGATGAGAAACAATTGGCTTGTAATTAAATAGGTTGCTGCACTAGCGAGAGTCAAAACTGTGATACTACTACGGAAGAGCTTTAGTTCCAGAACTCGGAGTAGTTCTCCGAGGGAATGGCTCGCGAGGCGCGAAGGATGTAGATCTCTTCCCGCACAAACGCTGGAATCTTGGCAGGTGCTCGGTCCGCATCAATCGCGGTGGCAACTTGCACTTCCTCACTGAAGCGCACACTCTTGCGGCCGCTTCGCTCGCTGGCACATGGCGTCTTCTGTGGGGATGAGGTGTGGGTCGCGTTGGCTTGTTCCAACACGACCTTGCGGCGCTGGCGTGCGATGATATCGTTGGCGCGTTCGACCTTGTCCAGCACGCTCAAGGCGCGTTGCCACTGGTTCTGCGTGAGCAGCACGAGCGCGTGGTGGCGCGAATCGCGCAGGAAGGCGATCGCGTGCTTGACGGTTTCGGTGGTGGTGATCTTGGGCCATTCGTTGTCTGATCGTGGTGTGGGTGATGAAGCAGCAGATTCAGCAGTTGTGGTGGTAGCTTCGGCAACAGAGCTCATGGAGCGAGGCGAGTCGCACGGCGACCGTTTGTGGGCCTTGAGGATGCGCTCGATGCTCATCGAGTCTTCCGAGGTGGAGCGCGGACGCTTGAGCGCACGAAGCGCTGGCAGTTGGACCAAAGCGGTCACGGGGGGCAGTGGTGTGGACATGATGCATGAGCTCATAATGTGGGAGGAACTTTTGACTTGTTGGTGATGGCTTGTTGTGAATAGGTTGGATTCGTTGGCACGGTTCGTGTGACAACGCTTATTGCAAACTGAACCTGTTGGATGGATGTTGGTGTGGGCAGAGCCAACGGAACGGAAGAGAAAGCATGGCGCCAACAGAACCAACAAACCAACAGAACAATCCAACACGACCATCAGTCCACCGCGAGTCACAGTCAAATCCCAGATTTGTTGGTGGAGGAACGTGCAAGAGAAAAGCCTGCGCGGCGCCACTGGTTTTCAAAGAGCAGAGGAATGTGCGAGAACGTGCTCTCGACCGTAACTTTGCAACGGGAGAGCAAGCGACTTGACCACAGCGAAAAATCCATTGACCGGTTCAGGGGTAGGGTTTGATCATTACCGGTACACGAGCCGGTCCATTTGGTTGTCCCAAGTGCAAAATCTCCCACAAACAGCAGCTCAGCTCCAATCAACCATCACTCTGGCGTTAAGAGGGAATAGGTCTTTCCAAGGGGCATCAAATATTTCAGGTAAGTTGAAAAAAAATGTTGGTCGCATAGAGGATGAGTGTGTGTCTCATCCAATGGCACCTTGTGATTGGTTAAATATTGATGGTTCTGGGAAATAACAGGAATATGCGACCCGCGAACCGTTTCACATGTCAATTTTAACGTCTCAACCTTGAGACAAATGTGCTGTGCTGGTGCAATGCGCACACTGCAAGTGCGCGGGCGATCCCAACACGCGCACGTCCGCCACTCCAGTGAGGGCCATCCACGATGTACAGTACTCGTCTTGGTCGATCGCTCGGTGATCGCTCGTCTCGGCCGGTATCGGATAGGTGATCGTTGTTGGATAGATGAGATGTATCATACCGCACAGGTCCATTTAGAGGATTCATTACAGTGTCGGTAGAGTACCGAGTCTGTCCAGGCAATGAGTCGTTCACAATCCACGACCCAACAAGATTTTGGATGTGGAATATCAGAGCAGTTCACGGAGCAATGGGATCTCTGGTCTTACACCAGGAACAGGTGTCGCCACAGCAAAAGTTGGAGAAAGAAATCCATCATGCCCCAACTGTTATAACGTTAATGCCGTTACTGAAATCTGGACACTGTCCATACTGTTTGGAAGTGCACAGTAAATGTGTTACGGTATGATACTTTAGGGCTCTGGTTGTGCGCTGGAAGCATCTGCTTGCGATTAGATTTTTAAATGATTCATTGCCAAGGCAATGTTACAGGTACGGTACCAAGCGGTGATACTCGCACTAATAAGTTGATACCCGTGATTCACGGGTATCAACACGGGTCGTGAACACGTTCATCACTCTTCTTGGCCACAACACCTGGCGTGTTCGTGAAGCGCTCTCATAATATGAGCGCAACGATATAGGTGTCGTCAAGCACCGC
>JAADWJ010000168.1:0-39526 GCA_023336165.1 Pythium monospermum
AAAAAAAAAAAAAAAAAAAATAGCTCCGCATTGAGACCGCCAACCTCCCGCCATCGACTGGGAAAACCAAAGCACGCGCCAACTCTACTGGATCTCTGGATCTCCACAACGACGCCAAGACCCCCGTGCCTCCGTGCAGCACAGGCAAGAAGCGACGGCGTCGCACCGCCGCGCAGATCGACCGCAAGTTCGCATGCACGTACCCGTCCTGCACCAAGGCGTACGGGTCCGAAGGCTCTCTCACGCAGCACCAACGGCTCAAGCATCGTAACCAGGTCCCCGAGCCAGGCACACCGTCCAGCCAGGTACGCTATGATCTTTCTCCTTCTTCTCTGCCTGGGTTGGCCTAACATATGTCGGTATGTGTGTGAAAAACAGCTCAGCAGTTTCTTTCTCCCTCTTCACCGGACACCGCGCAGCTTACCAGCAAACCTTGGGCGCCTCACGGGGCCAGGTGGCGCACGGACGGTCAATATCCGCCCTGCTGGCATGCTGGACAGTGCGGTGATGTCGCTCTTTGATCTGTCGGCGGCCGCGGCAGTCGCAAAGGCAGCCACCCACGTACCAGAAC
This sequence comes from Pythium monospermum, assembly GCA_023336165.1. Lineage (NCBI taxonomy): Eukaryota > Oomycota > Peronosporomycetes > Pythiales > Pythiaceae > Pythium > Pythium monospermum. Next base: position 572 of record JAADWJ010000168.1, read on the forward strand.
ACGACACGATCCAAGGCGACTTTGGTTTGCCTCCATCGACGGAAATCCTCTCCAGCAACGCTGCTGCCGCCTTACACAACGCGCGCCAACACCTCCGTGCGCGATCCAACTCGATGCCTGTCTCCTCCTACTCGTCTGCCTCCACAAGTGGCTTGACGGTACTGCCAGTGTACTCGTCCCCAGTGACCTCCTCTCTCTCCACGGACACTACGATGGCAGCCAAGACAACAACGGCGCCCAGTCCTCCACGGGCATCAGCAGGCAAGCCACAGTCGTCGTCGTCCACGCGACGAAGCCGACCGGCCACGACACCACGACCAGCGAAGCCGCCGCTTCGGCGCACCAAGAGCCGCTCGAAATCCGAGTCGATGCACGATCTGATGGCGCCACCACCGTTTGAGTTCCCGCTGGACCACTTGATCCGCCCACGTATGAACGACCGAAGCGTCAGCGACTCGGTGGCGTTTGAACTGATGGCCGGAGAGCCTCCGCTGCCTTTGGACTGGTCGGCTGCCTCGGCGGCAGCCGCGTGTTACCGCCAGTCCGAGTCCTCGCCCGCGTCCAGTGTGGAAGACGCCATTGACTGTGATATCCTCTCAGTCTTGGCCGCGGACTGTGAGGACTCGGAATCGGACGCAGGCGATTCGACGCTCGAGTTTATGGACTGTGATGGTGGTGGGAATGGAGGGTCCGGAACGTGTGACAAAGCTGACGAGTGGCTGAACCAACCAGACGCCATGTACTTGTCGACCCATTTAGAGCGGATGACCATGTTGCAGCCACAGGACGCCGCTACCATCCCTAGCCCGCATGGCAACGATTGCAATGTCCATACTGAGTTCCCGTGTGTCGCGATCGACTCGTTCCCAGTGACCCCATTCGATCCGTCGCCTCCGCCACTGGGGGATGGCACCAGCTGCCACGACGCGCTCGCGCAACTCGACCACGAGTCAAAGGCGGCGGCGGCTCAACGTGGCATCGTCAAGCTGGAGCCGACGGTGTTCCACTGTGCGACAGCGTCCTCATCCACAACTGTATCCACTGTCTGCAAGAGCGAAGAACGCTCTTCTGCGGCTGCTGCTGTGGCCACGTGGACCAATGAGCTAGCAGCGTTAGAGACGTACACGACCACGGATATGGATCAAACCGACTTCATGGACGTGGACGCGTCCTCGTACGGGCCGCTCCAGTGGAAAAGTGAAAAAATCCATCGATTTCCTGCGACCACAGCGGCTGCTCCGATATCTGGGGTAAGCAGTGTTTTACCCGATCGCTTCCTCTGATTTGTTGCCTGACTGACTGACTGACTGACATTTAATTTGTTTGGGTACCACCAGTTGGACTCTCTCTCAGCGTACCTCCACCATACTGACAAACACACAGCCGAGAGCAACGGCTACTTGACACTGGGTGACTCGTACTTGCTGGATGGAGTGCCCGACTATGCGATGGAAGAGCCGCGATTGGGTTCCCCGGTGGTTTGCCAACAGGATGATTTGTGAGTTGTGAATCCGGATTTGTGTGTGTTTTTTTTTCCTTCACGTTTCTCACAAAGGAACTGCGGTGGGAGGGTATGGTAGAGAGAGACAGAGAGAGAGAGAGAGATGACTCGGTTTGTGTGCGTTGCGTTTCGTATTTGTATTTGTATTAATATTTGCGTGTTGGTGGCAAGGCCCCAACCTTGGGTTTTGCCACTGGTATTTTTATTCTGTTTTCGCGTATTATTTTGGTTTTTAATGAGGGGGAAATTCCAATTAAACAATTCCCACTAAGTTCGTTTTTTTCTGGCGTCGTTTCGGCGCCTTTTGCATGGGTATCATCGCGTCGCTTTAAGCGCTATTGTATCTGTAATCTATCAAATCATCCATCAATAAGCTGCTGCTGAAGCACAAGCCGACGGCGTCTCCATCCCCACTGCATCTCTCCCCCCAGCTTCCATGGAGCCAGCCGACCAGACGCCTGAGGCCAGCGCAGCGCCTAGGTCGCAAGAGCAGGCTCGCCTCCATGGCTCGTACCAGAACGATCGCCACTACCTGGCGCAAATGGTGGCACTGGATGGCACCACGCGCTCCAGTCGCCTGGACGCCATCATGGCACTGAAAGGGTCAATTGACAAGTCGTCGTCCAGTATCCAATCCCACAACGCGCAATTACAGCGCAAGAAAGACAAGACGCTTGAAAAAGATGCCTTGCAGTTCCAGGAGCTACTGAGTCAAGGTAAAAACCCATACGAAGTGGCTCGCACACGGCAAGTCCAAGAAACTGCCCAGAAAGAGCGCACCCAGATCGACCAGCGGATCCAAGACCAGCAAATCCAGATTCTCAAGCATTTAGAAGTCGAAAAAGTCTGGCAAAATCGGCAAAATCAAGTTTTGGAAAAGCAGCGGTTGTACAATAAAAAATACCAGCAAGAAATGGGCAAGACGGCGTCGGAAGCACGCACCAAGCAGTATTTAGTATCGCGTACGGGTAAAGAAACCATGGACCCAAGTGGCAAGGCCTTTAGGATCTTCCCGTCACAAGAGACGGTTTTGAAAGACCGCAGTTTTGGCACGGGCAAGAACTTGGTCCATGACGCCACGCAGCGCCACGCGATTGTGGAGAAAGTGGCACGGAAGAAAGTACATCGTGGCTATAGTGGTGGTGATGATGGCAATATAGTGCAGCCAAGTGGTATGCTCTTGCCACGGTACGGCGAAGAAGACGAGGACCACAATCCAGCAGCTCACCCAGTAAATAACAATGCTGTGGACCACGCAGAAGACAGAGCAAGTCGTACTCCAACAGTACCAGCAGCTGCTGTGCCAGGCCACGAGCTGCAGCAGCTCCACCATGGATTGCTGGACAACACGAGCACTGGCAAGTCCCTGGCTCTACCACCGATCGCAGCCACACGACGACGCGCTTCTGGATCCTCCTCTTCCAAGACTTCAACAGCCACGACCGACCCGACAACACCTTCTGAGAAGCCTGGCTTTGGCAAGCCCCACCGCAGTGTGCTGGAGCAAAAAATGCTCACACAAGCACGTGAAAGCCAAAAACAAAATATTTTCCAAAAGCAAATTGTTTGGGGAAAAGAATTTGCTGGAAACGCCTTCCTTGCCGACCCACCGTCCATTGTGTTTACCGATTTTGAAGTTGGCGTTTCGATGACCCGCAAATTCACGCTCACCAATGTCTCCAATACATTTAACCAGTTTAAATTCTTGGAATTGAACGAGGAAATTGTGGAATTTTTTGACATCAAGTACATGAAACCAGGACGCATGTCGGCTGGCATGTCGTGTACCGTGGAAATCACGTTTACGGCGGTCCAGGCAAAAGATTTGGAGGTTTCGCTGGATTGCGTGGCGCCCACGGGGCCATTCAGTATCCCGATCCAGTGTCTGTGTAAAAAGGCGATACCTGTGGTCGTGGGTATGGATGAAGAGACGGAGAAGATTGTGGTGTTTCCAGAGATGGTCGCCGGTGAAAAGCAAGTGAAATGTGTGGTACTGGAGAATCGAGGAGCGATTCCAGTAAAATTCCGTGTGCGCCAAGTGGGGCGAGGACAACAGGGGACTGTGGCTGTGGAGGTGGAGGATGTGGGGGAAGAGGAGGAAGAGCAGTTAGTGGAGGTGCCAGAGGATGGAAGTATGGATGGGGAGCAAGCCAATCTTCCTCCTGGAGACGTCGTGGAGGCAGCTACTGCTACAGACGCAGTCGTTGTCCATGATGAGAGCGCTGCTGCTGTCGATGGCCGAGCCGCAGTCCCAGACGGAGGAGAAGACCCCAGCGCGGCTCCCCACAGTGGCGAGGACGAGGCTGCTCTTGGCCACGCAATAGAAGAAACAGAAGCACGCCCGTCCACCTCCTCCGTCGGCTTGACCAGTGAAGAGCAGACGATCCTGGACCATGCACACTCCGTGACGTTGTGCAAACCGGAAGGCGCCGACGTCCCCATCCGTGTCACGCCGCGCCACGGATCTGTGGCCGCGTACTCGTCGTCCACCATCTCGTTCACCTTCACGCCGTCATCACCAATGGAGATCTCCAACGACCGCTTCATCATCGATTTCTCTGAAGCCCAAACAACCCACCGGGCTAGCTTCTGGGCTTCCACGCTTCTGCGTCCGATCCAGCTGTCGCTCTCTGCCCAAGCCACACGCGTGCCCATCTACCTTCAGCAGCAAATCTTGGATTTCCAGTGTTGTCTGTACGACCACTTGTACCGGTCCCAAGTCGACTTGTGCAACCGAGGCCATGTCGCATTGAAAATCCACTTGCGGGTGCCAAAGCCATTAGAAGACTGTGTGGAATTCCATCCAAAAATGGGCTTTGTGCAAGGCCACGATGGCCACCAAAACCAAGATGGCAAGTTTACCGTGCAAATCAAATTTCGACCGAATCAAAGCATGTGGAAACAAATCCAAGCCAAGCATTTCGGTAGTCGCACCCGCCAGTTCATGGCGGTGCCGATCCAAGTGATCGTCCCGGACCAAGTGATCCCGGTGTATTTTGTGGTCATGGCCAGGCTGAGCGCTTCCGCGCTGGTGCTCACGCCGCGGAAACTGGATTTTGGCCACTGTCCACTGGGCCATAGCGTCTGCCATACACTTCAGATCCAGAACACGTCCAGGCTTCCACAAAAGCTATCGTTTCTCAAACTTCCAGCGGAGATCAGGCTCACAAATCCAGATCCGGACAGCAGTCTGGAAGATGGCATGGAGACGCTGTTGCCCGGTCAAGAAAAGCGCTTTTTGGTGGTATACCAGCCGAACGCCAGTGCGACGACACTTTCCACCAAGCTTTTGTGCAAGACTTCCATGAACGAGGAGTATTCCGTGGCTGTGAGAGGCGAGTGCAACTCGTCGCCCCTTGTGTTCTCACATACGGTCGTCCACCTTGGTGCGACCCAGGCCGGGCAAAAGCAAACGTTCAGTATCTCGTGTACAAACAACAGCGACAAGCCACAGACCATGGAGCTGGTCGTGCCTGCGTTAGAAGAAGAGCATACGAAAGATTCGCTGTTGCGTGTGACGCCCAGTGTCGCGACGCTCGCGCCACGTCAAAGTATCCGTGTGGAAATCGAGTTTCTAGCCAAGGAAGAGCTGTTCGAAGTGGAAAAGCCACGTTTCTTTGAGGTGGTCAAGAGCCAAACCACAGAAGACACACATGCGATGACCATGACCAGTGAGGCGTACAGTATCACAGTGAGAAAAAGCCAAGAAGAACGCACCACGGTACCTCCACATCTTCTCAAGAGCCTTCTCGGGTCGTCTACAGTTGTACCATCGCCCCCACCGTGGCTACGGGACGCTGCGGGGATCCCTGGGGAGCCGCGCAGTGTCCACTTGACCTGGACAGTGCTGTGCTTCCAGCAGCAACAAGCTGTCGCCCAACTTGCGTCGTCTGTCGTGGCCTTTCAAGTGGCCACGACAGTGGTGGACGCCACGGTCTTTGCGACTCCAGAACAACTGGATTTCGGTCAAGTCGCCATTGGCCAGACGTTGGTCAAGGAGCTTTTGCTGACCAACAACAGTGAGTGGGAGATCCTGTTCAAGGCCAAGCCGCTCCATGCACTGGGCGGGTTCCGTATGGTCAACAGCTTGCAGCGTGTGGTCAAACCACAAGGAGGCCAGCGCGTGATCAAAATCGAGTTCACACCACAGGCGCCGTTGCTGTATGAAGATGAACTCGAGTTGTTTTGTCCAGAGATTGGGATCCTGAGGGTGCCGTTCCATGGTGAAGGCGTGAACCCGAGTCTGTCTATCCAGCCACCTGATGGACTGCTGGATTTTAAGGATATCCTCGCAAGAAACCGCGCGACGAGCGAATTCCAGTTTACAAATGCAAGTACATTCCCACTCACGTTCCGCATCGTACCGTTACAAGACCAAGACCAAGACCAAGAAGAGAAGGAGAAGGGTACAGCAGTACCCGTAACCAGTTCCGGGTTACCCTCGTTTACGTTTTCACCAAGTGAAGCGACGATCCCAGCGCAAGCGACGCTTGTGGTCAAGGTCTTGTTCTTCCCGGACCACCAGCGGCCGCGCCATTACAGGCAGCAGTACCGTATCCAAGTGCCAAACGAATCCGAGCGCCATGTGGTCACACTCACAGGTCGTTGCTGGGAAAACCAGCTGTACGTGTTCAACCCGCACGAAGCCGACAAGCTTTTCGTGGCGCCGCCCGTGGAAGATCTCTTTGATGTGCCGCCGTCTGTCAACCTCACCAGTCTACTGGGAGCTTCTGGTGCTGGTGGTGGTGGTGCTGGGATCTTTAGCTTGGCTCTGGCGGCGCCTGGGATCAAGAAGGCGGCGTCGTCACTCACTGTGGTCTTTGATGGAGACACGGGGGCCAGTGAAACAAAGAGCATCTTTGTGGGAGGTACACTGCCACCTGCTGCAAGCTCAGGCGACGACGAAGGCAAGCAGCCAGCAAGCGGTTCAGGCTCGTCTTCCGCTGGTTCGTTTGAGTTTGTCGTCGAAGAGAACGTGGACAAACCCCAGTACGCCAAGATGTTTACCCTCGAGCCGATGAAAGGCACGCTCAGTGTGGGCCAGCAACTGCCTGTCCAGCTGACCTACCAGCCGCAAGTGCCATCGCCGCCCAGTTCGAGTGGTGATGGGCAGCAGGAGGCGCCTGGACGACCAGAGCTCGTGGTGTCGCAGTGGATCCAAGTGCGCGTGACCTGTACGCTCAAGGGCGGTGCGCTGTGGCGGCATCTGCCTGCCCAGGCAGCAGCTTCATCGGTAACAGGGGCAGCGGCAAGTGGGAAAGCAGCAGCACCCACTTCAGCAGCATCAGCAGCTGGTAGTAACAGCAGTAGTAGTAGTAGTAGTGGGGATGGCGATACTCGAACCGTGCAGCTTGTCCTGCGAGCCAAGATGCAGACCTAAAAAACATGGAGCTACCTGTATAAATAGATTGCATCTCCCATAATAGAGAGCTTGTGTATCCAAATCGCACTTTTCTAGTTATCTGACAATCCTCTCAAAGATGATATCTCCAATCCAGCAATTGCTTTCAAGTATGTCAGCAAATAACCTTGAAATATCTCCCGAGGCGTCGATAATCTATTCAATTGCCAGGAGCCCTGAACTGGGGTGTTGACTTTGTATACTCATGTCCATAGAGGCAGCGTATCAATACTGGTATATCAATAGATGTATTATGTATTATGCAGTTCTATTCTACTACTAAGTGCAGTTTTTTGTGAGTTGCAAACTCGTAAGCAAGGCCCATTTAGGCTTTCATCACGTGGCTGCCTGGAAGCGTGGTGAACTGGCTGGACTTGGCCTTTTCCGTAGCGTCCAGGGCCTTGATCTTCTTGCCAATGGATTGCGCGAGCCATTGGCTCGGGTTCTCGATCGCGTGGTAGCTCACGGTGCTCCAAAAAAACACCAGCACCCACAACGAAAAGAATTTGGTATAGTAATTCTTCTGGTGGTTCATAAAGTCCGAGGACATGATCCGCGGATGCAGCAAGTACATGGAGAAGCTGATCTTGCCAGCGTAGCGAAGCAGCGGCCACTCAAACACCGAGGAGAACGGGCCTGGGACCAGCATCTCACACACGATGAGCACGGCGATATGGACATTGACGAAATGGTCGCTGTCTTTGACTGCGAATGGGTTCGGCCCAAACCAGTCAAACACCAGCGCATTAAAGACCACACTGATCAGCAAAAGCAATGCGGTGGCTTGAAGGGCTCGGATGGCCAGTTGATGCCACCATCGGAATTCAAACTTGGTCTTCTTGATCCACAACGCGATGTGGTTGTACGTGACGGCCGCGATGGAGCCACATACAAACGTCGAGATGTGTGGCCGCAGGCCCAACCCGCTGGATCGGAACACGTGGGTCCCTTCGTACAGCACCCACCCAGTCAGTGGCAGCATGGGCACCCACCACCAGCGCTGGAGCACGATCGCGCCCATGATAAAGAGCGGGATGAGGAAATAATAGGTGATTTCCAGCGGCAGCGTCCAGAAGATAAAGTACCGGTTTTCCTTGACAAAGGTGAGCGTCCCCCACACGCTGAAGTCGCTGGTCTTGCCGACATGGTACCACTGTGCCTTGTGCTTGTCGGAGCTGAAGGCGATGAGAAACACGACCGCCATAAACAGCGGGTACACGCGCAAAAGCCGGCGCACCAGGTAGTCGGTCAGCGCGTACAGCCACCGCTTCCGTGACGCGCGCTCGTTGTACAAACCGCGGAGTTTCTTGTCCAGCAGCATCGTCAAGAGAAACGACGACAAGACAAAGAACGCGTCAACTGCTACGGCGCCAGTGTTACGTTTCGCGAAATATTTCATGTGGTGGGAAACGACCAGCATGCAGGCAGCGCCACGCATTCCGTCAAGAAACAGCACCTTGATAGGTGGCGCAGCAGGCTGGCTGTCTCGCTTGGGCTTTTCTGGCGACGGAGCAGCAACCACATCCGCGTCGTCGGCCACGATCTGGATGGCGGTGCTGACGCTGGCTGGGGCCACTTTTTTACTGAGATCAAGATGGTGGCGACGTGTCGGCAACGTAAGAAGCGCTTCCTCATCATCGGCTGAACTGCTGGGATCGGTAGATGAGAGCAGCATCGTGCACTTCTTGATGTGAGCTCTGTGAAAAGTCGCGACGGCTGCATGGTGTCGATGAATGAAGAAGCTATAGCTTCGATCGATGGAGATAGATCATCGTACAGTCAAAAACAGCTCCATGTGCACTCCATCGGCACAGATCAAAACAAAAAAGATTGGAATGTTATTTTCGGACGATCTAGGGGTGGGGGAGGCAACCCGTATGCGGACATGATTGGCCAATAACGATTGTGATAGCAAATAGTCCATCATGATTGGCTGAATGGTTCTGCCTGAATGGATTCGAATCTATTGTAACGGCGCGAAGAGGATCGACCTGGTCTTAGTCGAGGATGGAAGTCCTCCATTGGAAGGCGTCCATTGGAGGATACGTGTACATTGTGTATCCTGTACTAATTTGTTATATATAGTCAAGATGGCCCAGCAGAGCACAAGCTTCGATTCTTGCATGCTGCGATCCTGGCCGCCTGCGATTCTGGATTGTCCGGCCGGAACTTGATTTCTCACTGTCAACTTTATGATTTGTTGCCACGCTACCAGTACTTGTTGTCCCATTGTGTGACTCATCTAGGGTTGTGGTAAAGCAACACATTCTAGCCAATGAATCATTTATCACCAATCGCATTGGAATAAGAAAATCAAATTCACAACTCATTTCCAAAAACTGGACTTGTACCCATCCATTTTCACGTGGAACAAGAAGGAAAAATCATGGGAACAAACGTTTTTCCCTCGAACGAAACGACCTCTCCAGCCATCCGCACGCACGCGGTCTTATCACCACAGAATCCAATATCTCCATCCCCCACATAGCAAAAGATCGTTGCCTCGCTGCATCCATGCCGCCTTTGCCCAACGTCGCCGACTCGAGTGACTTTGCTGGTGCTGTCCGCTCCCGAAGTCCGCGCGACTGTGACCAGCTCATGCAGTCTGATAGCTGTGCTGGTGACCACGCAGTGGCGGTCGAGATTGCTGCCAACGCGGTCGACGCCGACATGAAACCTGTGGCGGCGCCGCACCCCACTCGCGCAGCCGCCAAGATCCAGTTTCTGGACGGCATCCGCGGCGCCGCCGCCTTACTTGTGATTTGCCACCACTCGGGCTACTTGGGCCACCAGAACGTCGGTGGACTCGCCGTGCACATGTTTTTCGTGCTCTCGTCGTTTTTGTTGACCATGATTGTGGACAAAAAGCTTGGCGCACTTGCCAAACAAGGCGCATCGCCAAGGCGCTGGGCGTATGCGCTGTTGGACTACGGCGCGCGTCGCATTTTGAGGGTCTACCCGTTATTCGCCTGTTGCGTGGTGATGATCTCGTTTGGCTCGGATGCCCACAAAAAGCAGTGGTACCACGTGAACCGCCATGGAGAAAACTTTGACGTGCTCAAGACGCTGAGCTTCATGGACGGGTACCGGTTCTTTGTGTTTTGGACGCTGCCGCTGGAGCTGCAGTACTACTTGGTCATCCCTGTGTTTGCAATTGTCGCGATCGCCTTGCGCCGCTGGTGGTGGGTTCCTGTGCTGCCGTTGAGCTACTGGGTCGTGTACACCGGTCTGTACGAGCTGCGGCGGTCGTCCATGGGTCTGTGGCCGCATCTACCGACGTTTGTGTGTGGCTCCATCGCTGCGATCGTGTACAACCGCATCGACGCGTGGATCAAGACAAGACCAACCGTGTTCACGTTCCGATGGTGGCACCACGTGGCCATTCGTGGGATTGAGCTGGTCGCGCTTGTGCTGCTGGTCAGCGTTTGCTTCGATGCCTGGGTGTTTGACTGGTTTGGGCCCTACCCATTCCCCGTCAAAAACAGCGACCATTTCGTGTGTGTCTACATCGCAGTGCTGATCGTGTGTGAGATGCTACTGCCTGGCCCATTCTCCTCGGTGTTTGAGTGGTCACTGCTTCGGTACGCTGGCAAAGTCAGCTTCTCCATGTACTTGCTCCATCCGCGGATTGTGTATTCGGATTTTCTCATCGGCCAGAAGAATTACTATACCAAGTACTTCACGATGTGGGTGTTGGTGTTTTTTTGGAGCACCGTGAGCTACCACGCAATCGAGTACCCGTGCCAATGGCTCGCGCAATACATTGGCAAGAAGATCAAGGCCCTGGACGCCCAAGAGCAAGCCAAGAACAACTCTCGGTACTCGTGCTTTTGTAAAAAGAAGATGGAAACACCCACAGCAAACAACTGCCAGGTGCTTTCGCCACCAGTGGTTTTTGTGGATAGCCATGAGCCATCCCGCGCAGCTTGATGACATAGAGAACCCCCCCATCCACCACGAAATATATGTATGAATATATGTATCGGTGACGCATTTGACAACCTGGGACAGGTTGTGTGGTTCCCACATTGTTCCTTCCCTCGTGCTGTTCCATGGTAATCATGCTTGATGAAAATGTGCGACCTTTGATTGTGTGTCGAAGGGGTGTTTGGATATGCAGTGTTTTGATTCGCTGAAAATGACATCATACCCAGTTATTAACGCCTATCAATATCGGTTCGTAACGATTGGTCTGGACATCTGGTGTCTTCAGTTCCATCACAACACCCTCATCCAACGTCGCCAGGAAGCTGATGGCGCGACGACTCACGACGGCAAGGCGGCGGCGGCGGCAGCCCAATTGGGCGCATTCTACGGCTCTGATCGTGACGTATAGCATCTCATTCGCTGCAGCGCTGTTTCATCTATCGAACGGGACCGCATCCACCACGATCGCCGACTTGCATCCAGAGAAATCGCTTGATTTCCAAAAGTTTCCATGTGGGCAAACACAATTGTACCATGTCCACGACCTGGATCCAGACAAAGTGTACGACCTCAAGATCTCGTATCCAGCGAGCCTGCCGACCGTTTTCACGGTTGATGTCCAGCAATTGCTTCTCACACCAACGACCACGACTTCCCATGGCGATCTCGTGCGGAAAGTGCCTCGCCGTATGCTCAACACTGAGAAATTACGGCTATTACCACAAGAATTGCTGCGCAAATGGAACCCATACCCGATCCACGACAGCACGGGCGATGACGAGCTTCTCCACCGTGACGAGCGGTTCCGCTTTGACGATCTGCCCGGTGGCGACGGAAGTAGTAGCAAGCCACCACTGAAGCAAGGCGAGTTCATCGTGGAGATCGCAGTGCGTGGCGACGTGGAAGGCATCTCCCCCGTCCATGCGCCAGCACAGCGCACGTGTGTGTACAATATCGTGGTGGAAGAAATCCTACTGGAAGCGTTCCCACGCGACACGCTCGTGCTGATCGCATGGCTCGTGGGCTTGCTCGCGGTCACCATGCGGCTCGTGTACCCGTTCGTGCTCTCGCTCATCAGACTCGACCAGCCAGCGGACCAAGCCATCACAGCAAATAACAACGCGCATGGTGAACAAGCGCCCGTTATGGTCCACACAAAGACCTGTTGAGTTCAGTAGTTTAGTAGTGTGTATAATATATATGACTTTAAATGTGGATCAAGTCCAGCAGCGTCACGTGTGGGTGAGCCACCGCGAGCGACTTGAGTACTGGGATCCGTTGGAGCTTGATGCGTCTCAAGTACTGTTCCACTTTGGCCTTGTGCTTCTCCAGTGACTCGTTCATCGCGACCACATCGTGGTCGTCGATGAACGTGTTGCCACTCAGGATCAGATCTTGCAGTGTAGAATTGCCGACGGCGTACTGGACGCCATCGATGGTCTCCAAGACCGGCAGCCCCAAGTTCTGGATCGCAGTCGCTCGATCCAGTTTCTTCTTGGCCTTTTTCGCTTGGTCCAGTTCGGCCTGGATTTTGGGCTCGGCGTCCTCCAAGATCTTGAGCACCGATTTTGGCGCGACATATTTGGGCAACAAGACGTTCACTAAAAGCGTCGCGGCTTTTCCTGTGAGCTGTGTGTTGCCCAATGAAAGAGACTTCAAGGTGCAGTTGAATGGCAACGCGTACGCGAGTTCAATGGCTCCGTCATCGCCGATGGCGTTGTCGAAAAGGTTCAAAACCTCCAGTTTTGTAGTGTCGCTGCGAAGAGCCAAGGCGATCGCAGCCGCGTGGTCACAGGTGAGCGCGTTGGCACGAAGCGACAGCGTCGTGATGTTGGACGGCGACATCAACAGCTCAGTGAGTGCAGAAGGAGAACACAGTGGAAGAAGAGGATCTTGGGTGGCGTTCCATTCCACGTGGAGCCGTGTGACTAAGGTCTGTGGGAGGAGCTTAAACAGCGCGTCGACTTGGTCGCCACGCAAGTGCACGTTGAAGAGGCTGCCGGAGAGAGAGAGAGAGAGAGAGAGGGGAGTAAGGGATGTGGAGAGGAGTAATGGAGGAGGGGGTACACTCGCAGGGGGATACGTACATGGCCGTGTGGATGGTAGAGCAGTGTTCCAGTGCAAAGCAAAGCCCGTGGAAACTGCCATCGTCCAGCTGCCAGTTTTTGACACTCAGTGTATCGATCTCGGCAAGGTCATACACCACCACAGCAGCAGTACCAGCAGGAGCAGAGCCATCGTGAAGCCACTCTCCATGGAGACTCGGATCTTCCTCATCCGGGTGGAACGGCAGCAGTTGTGGGTGTGGGGTGAGGCTGGTGGCTTTGTAAAACGCTAGCAAATCGCGTCGAAATTGATGCGTGAGTGAGCCAGTGAGGCCCTCGCGAAGCGAGGGCAACGAGCTCTCGATAGATGCGAAGCGCGCGGCGTTGGCCTCGGCCGACCAAATGCCAACTGCATTAGACGATTGCGGTGGAAGCGCCATGTTGGAGGCTGTTGTTGTTGTGTTGTTGCTGAAGAAATGAAGAAAGACAGAAATGATAGTACCGGTATTCATATGAAGAATTCAAAAATAGAACCCAGGTTTTGTATTAGAGCATATTGCATCGAACGAACGCACTATGGGCATCTCCCTCTCTCCCCGGCTACAGATCCAGCAGTCTACGCGGACGGCAGAAGCACAAGCGAAACGGGCGTCGGGCAGTCGACGTTATGGCCAGTGAACGTGAGTTTGCCCGTCGTTGCATCCACCAAAAACACTTCAATGGTGTCCGAGTTCTGGTTGGCGACCAGCAAAAACGATCCGTGGATCAGGAACGCGCGAGGCACAAGCCCACGCGTGGGCTCCCAGCCAATGAGTTCGAGCTGGCCGCCAGTGGTCACTGCTGCGTTGATGTTGATCCGGAAACACGCGATCGAGTCGTGGCCGCGGTTTGACGCGTACAGGAATTGGCCACACGTGGACACGTGGATATCGGCGGCCAAGTTGGATGGACCGCTGTAGTCCGTTGGTAGCATGGAGATCTTCTGGATCTCATGTTCCGACAGCGCACCGGTCGCTTGGTCAATGGTATGGACACCGATGGTACTGGACAGTTCATCGGCAACGTAGGCCATGTTCAGCTTTGTCTGGATCGCAATATGGCGAGGACCACTTCCAGGTGGCCGCTTGGCGAATGGCACAGCGCCATTTGCATGGAGCGTCTTGGTGGCTGGATCCAAGATGAACTGGGCGACGACGTCATCACCCAAGTCGGCTGCAAGAAGAACTTGTTTCCCATTGATTTCAGCCCATTTGGCGCTGTGGAGATGCGACGCTTCTTGACGCGCTGGCACGGCGCCACTGCCGCGAGGGAATGCGTGGACATCGCAGGCTTCCTGGAGTGATCCGTCTTGGGCATTGACTGCGTGGAGACTGACACTTCCGCCGCCATAGTTGGACGCCACGACAAAGTTTCCCTGTGGTGACAACGCCACGTGACACGGGTAGGCGCCTTTGGTCTCCAGTGGCTCGTGGAGCGCACGCAGCGTGCCGCCTTCTTCAATCGCGAGCGCGCGCACGTAACCCGTGGGTTTCGATGGGTTTGCTTTTTGCGGTGCGCAGACTTCATTCACCGCGTACAAAACACGCGCCGAGCTGGTGATGAAAGACGGATTCACGCCAACGTTTTCGGTAGTCGCGAGTGGCGCAAGCGCACCCGTGGTGAGATCAAACGAGAACGAATAGATGCCTTTCCCCTTGCCATCGACATGGTCTTCCTTCTGCGTGTACGTGCCCACGAAGAGCATGGCAGCGCTCATGGTGGCTGACGGCAAATCTCAAATTGAAGTGACCATCATCATAGAAAAAAGCTGCTTGGTCATTTTGATTTTGAAAATTTGGGACGATTGCACGATGATTTGTGGAAAATCGGCATGCCTTTTTGGCGAATAGAGAGTGGTTATGCGCAATCAAAGAGTAATCCGACCTTCCGGTGGTGGTAGCCACACAAATGGTACACTGTACCGCTTTCCTGGATGGGCCAATCCTACACATTCCACCACCGATGGTTCACACCAACCACCAAGGCTCGCTTGGCAACATCACGCAGCAACGCCGACCCACGTCAAAAAGTGCAACGCGAAAAATCATGGCGGCAGCGGCAGGCAGGCGCGCAGGCGGCAAAGGGCTCAGTAGCTGTCTATACAGCGACTTCTTAGAGGACCACCGCGCCTTCAAGGAGCCATTGGAGCCGACCGAACACTCGCGCCATGCGGCTGCGCTTTCCACCACGACAGCGAGTGGATCTCGTGTGGGGCTGCAGACCCAAGTCGTGTCGCCGTTTTTCGCGCGCGGCATCAAGCGTGGCGTGGAGACCACGCTGATCTACCACAGCCAACTGAACCCGATGATCACGTCCAGTCTGCGGATAAGTTCGCAGCGCCATTTGGAATTGCAAGCGCATTTACGCGCCAGCGACTGTGTGCGCTTCACACTGGAAGCCCACGAGTCGGCGACCGAGAAAATGCCGGCTTCGTTTGCACGGATCGGCTGCGACTACCGGGATTCCAATCTCTTTGCTGGCGTGAAAATCGATGCCGTGAATGGACCCACGCTGCAAGCGACTTGTGGTGCACAGATCGGGGTGCGTATTATAGCGAGGGGTGGGAAATCGATGGATGATTGGCAGAAGACTGACCGACACTCTCTTTGTGTGTATGTATGGTTGCTATAGGACGTTGCGTTTGGTGTGTTTGGCAAGTACGATGTGGGTCTGGATCACAGTGATCGCCTGGGACGTGTCACCGATCTCCAGTTTGCCTCTAGTTTTGAGCAAGAGGATCTTTCTGCTCTTCTGGAAGTGTACGGCGCTTCTCCAATTGGTCATCGGATCTCTTGTGTTCTATATCATTCGTATTCTGATTTTTCCTATGACACCATACAATAGAACTGACAAGGGCAAGAAAGTGCAGTTCAGTGTCGCTCAGATTGTCTCACCTGAGCTGCTCATGGGCTCGGAATTTACCTATGATGCACGGAAAGAGAGCAAGACACTGCGCTTGCGGTCTCGCTATGAGATCAGCCCACGCGAGACGGTCGCGAGTTCGCTTGGCTCGGACGGCGTGCTGATCGGCGCGTACGAGTGGCAAACGTCGCAGCACCTGAAGACCCGAGTGTCGGCGCAAATGGATGTGCGCAATTTTGACAGTGATTCGCACCATCTTGGCGTCTCCATAGAGATTAGCTAACTACCAGGGGGGATGACAGTGATAAGAAAGAGGAGAAACAGAGGAGGTGAAGGGCAAAGGAGTTGAAAGGAGTCAAGGGAGCACGAACAGTCATAGGTTAGTTAAGTTTATGAATCAAATTTGGAAAACACGTTCGAAAATGGGTACAAATTGTTTTAAAACTTATATCAGATGTAACGATCTGTATAGATCGGTTATTAACGGCTTCTAGTGATGTTGGTGTTGGTGGAGAAAGCAACCAAAACCAACCCAGAGACAAGACGGACAAGTAACGCCACCGCATCGAGTAAAGAAATGGGCGAGACCCACAAGCGCCGTAGATCCCCCTCTCGCTCGCGGTCACGCTCTGCAGATCGTCACAAGCGCTCAAATGCGTCCTCCCGTGGTCGTCGTGAGCGGTCTCGTTCACGGTCTACAGGCCGAGAACGCGCGTCCGATTCCTCAACGCGTCCAGGGGTTGCTGGTGGTCCAGATCTTCCATTAATGGACAGGGACGAAGCGGAGCGGATCGCGCGCATCGCTCAACAAGCAGAAGAGCGAGCAGCGAAGCGTATGGCGGACCGAGAAGCCGCCAAGCTCCACGCGGCCTCGGCGGCGTCGCAGCCAAAGGCGCCCACTGGAGCCGAACTTATCCACGACGCTCGAACAAGTGGAGTGCCATTAAAATTGGACACGGCAAAGACAACAGCAACTGCAAGCGACCAACCCACAGCGAGTGATGGACCCGTCAAAGTCCAGTTCCGATCAAAAGCACAGCGCCAAAGAGACGCTCTGGAGCGGCTCGAACGGAAACGCCAGGAGATGGAAACCCAGCGGCGAGGCGCCGACGACGCGCGCAAGCTTGCGCAGCAGAAGCAACGCGACACAGCTGACAAAGACCGCGAGGCGCGTCGTGGTAGTAGTCATACTGTGGCTTCCTCTCGCCGAGGCAATGGGTCCCGTGATGACAAACCCGTCGTGGCGGCTGGAGCTTCTACCAGCAGCAACTCTGCCAGATCTGTCAAAGACCCCGTGGAACTTGTGAGCGAACGAGAGAAGCAAGCCATCAAGGACAAATACTTGGGCAAAGTCGTCCAGAAAAAGAAAATCGTCAAAGCCAGTGAAAAATTTGCCAAGAATTACCAATTTGACTGGGAAGCCACCGAAGATACGTCGAATGATTTGAACCCGTTGTACGCCAAGCGACTGGATGTGAACTTGCTCTATGGCCGCGGGTACCGCGCAGGTGTGGATTTACGGGAACAACGCAAACACAATTCATTTTTGAACGAATTGGCTGAAAAAAGGCAACGTGAACAAAAACGCGCCGATCAAGAAAATGCCAATTTGAGTAAAGAAGAGCTCGTGGAACGGCAACGCGACAGGGACCGTGCGATGCGGTCCATGCAAGACCGAGACCGCGAGCTGGCGCGCGACTTGGCGACGCGCGAGCAGCAAACCATGGGCAGCCACTGGTCGGACAAATCGCTGGCCGAAATGCGGGACCGCGACTGGCGCATTTTCAGGGAAGATTTTGATATCACGATCAAAGGTGGCCGGGCACCGAATCCGATCCGCAAGTGGGAAGAAGCCGGCGATGGGCTGCCACAAGCGGTCTTCCAGGCGATCAAAGAGCTTGGCTATGAACGACCATCTCCGATCCAAATGCAGGCCATCCCGATCGGGTTAGAGAGGCGTGATGTGATCGGTATCGCTGAGACGGGCTCTGGCAAGACGGCCGCGTTTGTGATGCCGCTGATTTCGTACTTGTACGCGCTGCCCGCGACCATGATCGCGCGCACGGGCGAGCAAGGCCCTCTGGCGCTGATCATGGCGCCGACGCGCGAACTGGCGCTTCAAATTGAACAAGAAGCCATCAAATTGTGCAAGTTTACGCAAGTCGGAGTGCCTGAAAAGCAACACACCATCAAGACGCTCTCGGTGGTCGGTGGCCAAAGCATTGAAGACCAAGCGTTCAAGCTGCGAGAAGGCGTGGATATCATCATTGGCACACCGGGGCGGCTCATGGATTGCTTGGAAAACCATTATTTGGTGCTCAATCAGTGCAATTACGTGGTCTTGGACGAAGCCGACCGGATGATCGATATGGGCTTTGAACCACAAGTCGTGGCCGTGTTGGAGAATATGGGCTCGCTCTTAAAATCGGAAAACGAAGAAGAAATGGAACAGCAATTGTCCATTTCGGGTGCTGCAAAAGACCACCGGCTTCGTGTGACCACCATGTTCAGTGCCACGATGCCTCCGGAAGTCGAACGGCTCGCCAAGACCTTTTTGCGCCACCCGGCGATCGTGAAAATTGGTGATGAAGATTCTGGCAAAAACAAACGCATCGACCAACGAGTGATGTTTATGAAAGCCAGCAAAAAGAAATCCAAGATCAGCGAATTACTGAGTACGATTTTATCCGGCCAGCCACGGTCCCGCAAAGAAAAAGCAGCGGCCGATGCGCAAAAAGTGATTGTGTTTGTCAACGTCAAGAAAGAGTGCGACATCGTGGCCAAGTTTGTCTCTTCCGAAGGCTTTCGAGGCACGATTCTCCATGGTGGCAAGTCGCAAGACCAGCGAGAAGAAAGCCTCGCGCAATTCCGTGAAGGATTTTGTGATGTGCTCATCGCGACGGATGTCGCTGGTCGTGGGCTGGATATTCCAGACGTCACCCACGTGATCAACTACGATTTGCCTTCCAAGATCCAGAATTACACGCATCGCATTGGCCGAACAGGACGAGCCGGAAAAGAAGGTGTGGCGATTTCGTTTTTGACCGATGACGACGAAGAGATCATGTACGATCTCAAGCAGTACTTGGTGTCCACGAATATGCCCGTGCCAGCGGAATTGGCGTCCCATCCATCAGCAAAGGCGGCCTATGGCGTGCGCGATGAAAAAGGAAATGTGATCGCCAAGTCCAAGAGAGACACCGTCATCTTTGCCAAGTAAAGAGACAGAGGAGAAAAAGAACAAAGGGGAAAAAAGATATCGCAGGAGGGTCTTGCTTGATTCTATCAATTTGAAAAGTACTTTGAAGTATTCGTTTCAAAGAAATACTTATTCAACTCCTACTACTACTGTTGTTGATGGACGGGAATTTTGTGTACTACTGTAGCACAACCGGTAGTTCGATTACCGACTTGTTGCTACACGATGTTGTCATGCTCTTCGTCCTGTAAGTACGCATCCACGTGGGCGTACCGCGCGACGGTGCCGATAACGACGATCGCTGGTGAGTAGCTGCGGTCACTTGCCTTGTCGCCGATATCTTGCAGTGTTCCAAGCAGAGTGAGTTGGCTGGGCAACGTGCCGTTATGGATCAACGCCACGGGCGTGTCACTTGCTTTGCCATGTTCCATCAGTCGCGATGTGACGGTCTTGAGCGTGCGCGTGCCCATGAGCACGACAAGCGTGTCGATCTTGGCAAGCACTGAGAAATCCATCTCATCTGGTCGATGGAGCGATACGACCAAAAAGCTTTTGCTCAATTCTTTATGTGTGACAGGGATATTCACCACGGCGGGAGCCGCTAGTGCCGACGAGATGCCTGGCACGACTTCAAACGCACAGCCAGCGCGCACAAGCGTCCGGATCTCGGAGAAAACATTGCCAAAGACCATGGGATCGCCGCCTTTGAGTCGCACGACCACGTGGTTGTCCTGGGCTTTTTGGACCAAGATCTTGTCGATCTCGACTTGCTTGGCCGAGTCTTTCTTACCGCCACGTTTGCCCACGTAAATGATCTTACAGTCGCGTGGGATCAGCGCGTAAATTGCGTCGCTGACAAGGTCATCGACCACGACAACCGTCGCAATAGAGAGCAAGTCATGGGAGCGCAATGTCATCAATCGCGGATCGCCAGGCCCGGCGCCGACAAGGTACACTTTGCCACGCACAGCCGAAGCGCGCGCTTGGCGGAGCTTGTACTTAGGCAGCGCATACTTTCCGCAGAGATACGTGAGAACCGCGCCAGCGGCCACGCCGACCGCGACGTCGCGGAGCATGGTGGTTGCTTTTTGGTGTTTGTGTGTGCTTTGCTTGCGGAAACGGAAAGGCAAAATGGCATGAGTCAGAATCAGATATCTGAGCCTGAGAAAATCAACATACCTGGTTTTGATAAAACTGGTCAGTTCAGTCAAACAAACACACACACCAACCCAAAAGCACTTGGCACATCATCATCAGAGTGATTTCATCACTTCCAAACAAGCAGAAGCGCGTATCAGTACAAGTAGGAGGCGGCGGTGGGACTGTAAATACCAGTGGGGTAGCACTACCGCCATGTCGACTCCTTGTGGTGCATGCGCGTTTATTTGCCCCGCCGGCACCAAGTTTTGCCCAAACTGTGGCAATCGCTTCGCAGTTGGCGTCGCGCCTGTGATGTACCCGCAGCAGCCACCTGCTCAGATGCCCATGTACCAGCAACAACAACACCAACCCATGCAGCAAGCAGGGTACCAGGCAGGATACGCGCAGCACCCACCTGCGCTATGGAACGGCGCACCAGCGTACAACGGTGAGTTGCCCATTGTCTTTTGAGTGGTCATGGAAAGGGGAATCTGATTCCATAGTAACGTTTTCTCGTGTCGTGACGTATACAATAGCCGCTCCATCGCCACCACTATCAGCAGGAGCTCCACCAAACGTCATTGCGACGCCATTGATGCCCAAGATCACCGTCCCACCGGCCGCGACAGGCGAAGAAGCCGCCACCATCTACAAGCGCATGATCGCGGCGGTGCGTGGTGCGAATATCAACAATGACCAAGTGGTCTCGGCGTTCAAACGTGACTGTAAAGCCTTTGGGCAAGCCGAAATCAAGACCAAATTGTTCTACGAGCGGCTGGTGTCGTATTTTGGCGGCGCCATGATGGTCGAACATATGCTTCCGCAGCTTGCGCGGTTGATCCCAGACGACCGCATGCGCAAGAAACTCATCAAAATGCACGCCAAGCAAACCGCTTTGCAGATCGCAGACCGCAGTAGTTCGCAACAACGCCCCAACTCCATGGTCGCCATGTCCACAGGCAATGGCTATGGAGCTGCTGGCGCTGGTGCTGGTCCACCAGCCCGCGCGTCGTCGGCCTCGGACTTGTCGAGTTCTAATTCCAACAACAATAACATGTTTTCATCCGCGACGTCCAAGCTTCGCCTCCACGGGTACAGTGACAACCCAACGTGTTCCATTTGCAGTGCGGAATTTGACCATTTGAAAAAACGGCGCCACAAATGCCGTAAATGTGGCGCCAGCGTCTGTTCGCTTTGTTCGCCTGCGAAAATGCTCATCCCGCCCGAGCAAATCATGGCCGATGCCAAAAATTATGACCCATCGCATCCACAACGCGTGTGTACGATTTGTGCCCCCCTGCTCCACAATTTCCAAGACGGCATGATTTCCCAGTATGCAAATTGCCATAAAGAAAACCCACACACATCCAAGACACGGCTCCATTTGCCCTACAGCAAGTCGCTGGAACAAGAATGCCGTAATGCCGCGGATATCATTGGCAATTTTTTCCGTGCGGATTTTGGGGCAAATAGCGACCGCTCGATCCCTGTCGCTTTTTTGCGCGGTGCCCATGGACTGGCGTTTTTGACGGTTATCAAAGCCGGCTTTTTGATTTCGGCAAAGGCCGGCACGGGCATCGTGATCGCCAAGCTGCCCAATGGCAAGTGGTCGGCGCCCTCGGCGATTGGCACGGCGGGGTTAAGCGGCGGCTTTGAAGTCGGCGGCGAGATTGTCGAGTTTATGATCATCTTGGGCTCGGCTGGCGCGGTGAAAGTCTTCCATCGCACCCAAGTGAGCATCGGTGGTGGGCTCAGTGTCGCTGTGGGACCCTATGGGCGTGATGCCAGTGCACAGGCCGCCGCCAGTCGAGGAGGCATCAACGCCAACTACAGCTACTCCCATTCACGAGGGCTATACGTTGGTGTGTCTCTGGAAGGAGCGGTCGTGACCTGTCGATCGGATGTGAATAGTAATTTCTATGGCACCCAGTTCACGCCTGAAGAGATTCTCAATGGCTCCGTGCCGCCGCCACGCGCCGCGCAGTGTCTCTATGATGCGGTTTCGGATGCCATGGACGGCGTCGCGCAACATGATGCAAATGCCGCGATGGCCAGTCGAGCGACCATGGTGGGCAGCTGCATCAATTGTCCATGTCAACTGTTTGTGAGCAAAGCGTTTTCCAAAAAATGCAAGAGCTGCGGTCATCAGCATGATAAATACTAGCAACTACTACAGTAGAGAGAGAGACATCCAGTAGAGAGTAGAGAGCGAGTGGAGAGTGAGGTAGACTGTGTATCCGATTGAAAACCCAGTTTTTTTTTTCTTTTTTTTAAAAGAGTTTTACTGGCGAAGAATATCCAGCAATTCGACTTCAAACACAAGATCGGCATTCGGTGGGATCACGCCCCCAGCACCAGCAGTTCCGTAGCCTTTGACCGCTGGGATATTCAGCAGCGCCTTTTGTCCCTTGCTCATGCGTAGCACACCTTCGTCCCATCCTTTGATCACTTGGCCGACGCCGATTTGGAACTGGAATGGCTGGTTGCGGTCCCGGGACGAGTCAAAGACCTTGCCATTCGACGCCAATTTGCCAACGTAATGCATGACCAAAGTATCGCCACGTGATGGGAACGTCTCGTTATCTCCAGATGAAATCTCTTCTGGAAACACAAGCTGGTCCTCTGGACTCAGCTGGTCCCGTGTGGTCGTGTCAATGATCGTGATGTCCACGTACAGCGTTTCGCCAGCGTACGGATGCGACAAGTCAATTTCCACGGTCTCTTCCGTCACTTTGATGATCCGCGCTTGCTGGCCGTTCTGAAGCTGCAGCATCTGACCCACGGCTAGCTTCTTGTCTTCTTCCTCACTACGGTACAGATAAACATTTAGTAAGCAGTTCCTGTTGGATGAGGGGGTCAGAGTGGATGTACAGTACGTACGGCAAGTTCATTTGCTTGCGTGGGATCGGGTAGATTTGCTTGGGATCGGGTAGATTTGCTTGGTCTCGCCAAACGCCTTGGCGGGCGGGATCTCGACACTGATGCTTTTGCCCTTGACAAGCCCAAGGATCGCTTCTTCGATGCCTGTGATCACATCACCTGATCCGATGATGAACGTGATGGGCTTCTCGCCTTCAGTTTGCCCAAACGTCTCGCCATTGGCAAGCTTGCCGCTCATGGTCAAGTACACACGGTCGCCAATGACAAGTGGGGACGACGACGATGCCGTCGGTGCACTGGTCGAGTAAAACGCCGCCAAGCCAGCGCCAGCGAGCGGCATGCCTGCGATCATACCGTTGCCGCTGCTGCTCGTGCGCGTGGCAAACCCATGCGAAAGCACCGGAAGCTGGGCGGCGTTGCGAACAGCCAAGCGGTGCGCTACACACAAGACACACAGAAGAGAGCTTCATCGTACCGAACTCTCCACACAGCATCCTATATAGCGAAGTGTATTGTATCCATCATACCCGTGCGGCGTGTTGAGGAGGCGCGCAGCGAGCGCGTGATGTGCGTGATCGTCGACTTGGTCAATCGCACCATTATTGCTTTTTTTTCCGAAGTGGAGCTTTTTGGCCCTGTGGTTGGAAAGCTCCAATCCAAAACACGATGTAGTCCACCAAATGATACTCAAAACAGGTTGATATTCAAAAGGAGCTCAAATCAGGCTGTGTACGGTACTACTTGTTACAAATTGATGGGAAACTCACGGATCTGTCACAAAATAAGGAATAAGAGACACAAATGATGAGAAAAATGTATCCAAATGAGTCACACAACCAAAAAGGGCTGTTTAGTTCGTACGCGCAAGCGCCGAGCCGATCGCGACACCCGCGGCGGCAAACGCAGAGAGAAGAGCCGCTTGGGCAAGGGAACCGTATTTGCCTTCGGTGATCGCACTGACGTTCTTGATGCTGATCGAGTCGTTGTACGTCTGCAGCAACTGGTAGGCGTAGTAGTGGGCACCGCGTTCGCCCAAGTCTTCCGTGAGCACAAGGTACACTGGCACTGCCATGATCGCAGGCGAGACACGGCCTTTGTCAAACATGGACTCCTTGAAGTGCTTGCCCTTGGTGAAAAAGTCCAAGTTCTTTGGTGCCAGCCCACCGGTGATGTAAAAGCCACCGCGTGGCAAGTACTTGAGCAGCGCATTGCCGGCTTCACGACCGTACGCACTGTAAAGAGTAACACAACACACATTCGCATGAGCTTTTTTTCCTTTTTCTATACAAATCAGCACGCAAACAACCAAAGCAAAACCGTACCCGACAAAGATCTCCATGGCTTGCTTGCAGAGCGCATCGGTCTTGGAGTGGGTGCCGACCACACGGCCTTGAAGCGTCTTGGCGGATTCAAATTCTGCGTGGACGTTCTTGTTGACCTTTTCAGGGAACTTGTGGC
This sequence comes from Pythium monospermum, assembly GCA_023336165.1. Classification (NCBI taxonomy): domain Eukaryota; phylum Oomycota; class Peronosporomycetes; order Pythiales; family Pythiaceae; genus Pythium; species Pythium monospermum. The sequence goes on from JAADWJ010000168.1 coordinate 25,024, forward strand.
TCAAGAACTCGTAGATCGAGGCCAAGCCAGGCCCACTGACGATCCGCTCAACTGAAAGCCGGTTGGCACATCCAAGTTGCTTCTTCATGTGGTTGTAGATTTCAATTTCCAGCTCGTCGGCTGGTGCAAAATCGGTGTGGCCACCTTCACAGGCAAAGCTCGAGTACTTGCCATCGGTGCCTGCAGTCAAGTAGCACTCGCCGAGCCCTGTGCCAGCACCAATGGTCGCGATCGGCTGGCCTTCTTCCCGTGGCACATCGTTCAAGATGATGTACTCATGGGGCTTGAGCGTGAGCAACCCGTAGCCCATGGCCGCAAAGTCATTGATGAGCTTGACAGTCTTGATGCCAAGCTCGCGTTCCAAAGCCGGTCCGTTGATCTTCCAGCCAAACTTGATGTTGGTGAACTCGACCGTTTGGTTCAAGATAGGACCCGCGCAGGCCATGACCGCCGCAAGGGGCACTTCGCCTACCAAGTTGGCTTCTTTCAAGAACAAGTGGCACACTTCCGCGAACGATCCGTAGTTTTCGTTCACGTACTTCTTGGCGAAAATGGTCTCCCCGGGTGCGACCGTGCCTATTTTTTTTTTGTGGAAATATCCAGTAGTGAGAAGTGGATACTTGACAAGAGGAAGAGATAGTATCCAAAGCAAAACGTACCAGTGAAGGTGGCGCCCTTTGGGATCAACCACAACGCCAAGCGCGTGTTGGTACCGCCGCAATCGCCCGAAATGATCAAGTCTCCTCTGCAAGAATCACACATAAACACACACACGCAAACACACACAGGGTCAGTCTCGCCGTGTTCTAGTGACAATGCGGTTCTAGCGCAGTGATAGCGCGCTCACCGGCTCATGATGATGTCGTCTTGTTGGGTTTTCGTTGTCTTCTGCAGTTTGTGCACTGTTGCGAAATGAGCGCTTTGTCAGAAGGGGGAAAGGTCCCAAAAAATGACACGGCAGCCTGAAGATCGAAATGCGCGCTTCTCTGTGTGCGGTTGGATTCTCTTGATTTCTTGTTTGGCCGCTTGGAGAGCAAAGTGCTGTGCTGCTGCGTCACACGGGGGAGTGTTTAAAACATATGAATGATGTATAAAACAGTTGCATTCTGGTATTTTGGGCAACGCAACCAAAGAAAATCGAACGTGAGAGGTGACAAAGCCGGGCCAGATGAGGGAAATCGATTGAAAATGCAGAAGTGGAGTGATGAAATCGTCGGACGGTGTCAGCTGCTGTGCGTCCGCGCCAAGCAGACTTTTTATACCGGTACCTGGTACAGTAATTAGCCTCAATAAGGAACGGGCAGAGTCTGATAACCTTATGGAATTCATGATGTACCACTTTTCTGATTCGTACCTACAAAGGTACAGTAGCACCTCTTATATCTAAATACCTTACAACGCGCATATATATCAGGTGTTCCTTATTGAGGCTAATTACTGTACTGTACTGGTAGGTCCAATCCATTCATGACCTGTTCCATGGCAATGCAGCCATGGTCGCACAGGTGCTCGACGATACAGAAGCAGACATGGTTGTCGCCAACCTCTCGGTACTGGTACCGGTACAGGTACTCAGGCTATGTGGACTGCAGTATGGCTGCGCGAACGGCCCTGGCGTTGTGCAGCGAGCATCCGCACCATGCGGACCATGAAGTTCAGTGTGCAGTTACAACATGCAACCATGCAAAGGAATCAGACCAGAGGCTTCAGCATCCCAAGCGCAGCTGCAGCTGAGCTGCTGGGCGACTTCGATTGCAACGGTTATTGAAGAATCTAACCAGCACGCAGAACCACGGGTCCTGTGTGACACAAGTACCAGTACCAGTACCATGCTGGACCGTGCGCCTTGCACTGCGATTTCAACATCAACTTGGCGAGACATTTTCGACTTGGTGCCGCCAGAAGCTACACCGATATGGCTGCGATAGTTGTCGAACTCATGTGCAAATCGGCATAGAAATGCGCCACGCCTTGATGGCCATGATGGTGCCGTGATTTTGTTGAAAGGCCCATACGATGCTGGTCAGGGTTGCGCGTGTTTGCGTTTGCCCGCTCACCATAGCTGAAGCACCAGCACTGGAATTCTTCACGAAGAGTGGGACTTTCAGTACCGAAGCAGACTGCAAGCACATCACCCTACATAATTTGGGTAGGTAGAGAAAAGATAATTTAGGTTGATATCCGGATATCCTTCGCCTGGTATCCGGTTGGAGACCACCGCTTCAACATTTCCTTTTTGCGACTGTTCCGCGCGCAAAAAAATGTGGCGTGTCGATGACCACGAACATGCACGGGAAGAGCGGCTCGCCTCAATTCGGCTGCAGAATGAACGCCATGCATCAGCCAAGATCACCATAGACTATGCAGAACGGGTGCCGCTGTTCTTTCTGTCTCCTTCCATTACAATCCACAACTAAAAGCGTTTCTTCCCAGGTGAAACGAGCAACGCGCCATTGCACAGAAAACCACAGGCAATTCCCCACACCACCGCGGGAGCTCTATTTAACGGTACTTGATGATTCTCATACTCATTCTGTCTACTTTCAACTCATCCCTGGTTGCGTGATATCTGTAGAGCGGCATCGGGTCTACACCGTTGGAAACCATCGATTTGCAGAGCCTGCCAGTGACAAGCGAATGGCTCGTCTCAATTGCAAATGACCTCCAAGCAACAGCCACGGAGCGCAAGAAGAAGCGCAAACCAGTCGTGCTCCCAACGAGGCTTTGTCTTGGCGACACACCACTGACCGATGCGGCTGTCGTGGGCTTGCAACGATTCAAGCAACTTCAGATGATCGACATTTCTCGGTACGTAAACAAAACCAGTAATTTTCCACTTTCTTCTCGATCTTCGGGTTGTTTGAATCACATCTATTCTGTTCTATTGTATCAGTTGCTTTGCGCTCACTGACGAGAGTTTGTCGTTGATTCGACGGCAATTCTCGAGCACGTTGGAAGAGCTGGATATCACTGAATGTCGCCATTTCACGAGTGATTGTCTCAACCAAGTTTGGCGAGATTGCAGTAAACTCCACACGTTACGAGCACGAAGCTGCAGCGCCGCTGTGACCGACGCATTCTTACAGTGCGTGGCGACCACAAAGAGATCAACCACCACCACCTCCAATTCTGGGCAGCCGCAAGGGCTTCGTGTGTTGGATATCCGCCACTGCAAGAACGTCACGTCCTCTGGTATCTCCCACTTGGCGACCTCAAGCCTCAAGAATATGGCAATCACATCACTGTGGCTCAGTGATTGCTTGGAAGTCGACAATATGGCGTTCTTTGGCTTTGAAAACAGCACGAGTTTGAACTGTCTTGTCTCGCTGGATCTTTCGGGACTTCGTGTCGACGAGACAGGCATCAGTTGGATCGCCAAAGGCTGTGCGACGCTCGAGCAGCTCAATCTCTCACGGTGTCGGATGATCAATGATTTCGCGTTGCTTTTGCTCAGTCCACTTCTTTCGAATCGATTGCGGACACTGAATCTCAAGGCGTGTGTCTTGATCAGTGACCACGGGTTTAAGAACCTTTTCACTCTCGAAGAGCAAAAGCGAGGAAAAGAAGAGGAGGAGGAGGAGGATGGCGACACAACCTCCCAATCGATCGCGCTGCAAGTACTCAATGTCGAAGGCTGTCATCTGATCGGAGACGAAACACTCCATTTGCTTGGCCGTCACAGTGGCAACCTCACGAAACTGAACTTGCGAGGGTTGCGTAAAGTCTCGGATGCGGGTGTGCTCTCGATTGCCAAAGGATGCGCACAACTTGGCTCGATCAAGTTGTCTGGACGCCATCTCACCGACCAAACGTTCAAGATCTTGGGCAAGCTGTGCGCTCGCTTGACACGCCTGGATATCTCCGAGCGGCTGGATGTGCAAACGCCAAAATGCCTGCAAAGTCTCACTTCGGGCATCCATCCGGAACGATTCGTCAAACTGAATTTTGGATCGACCAATATTTGTGATCTTGGCGTGGCCATCCTCGCTTCAAAATGCCCGCAACTGCAATGGATCAATCTATCCAAGTGCCCACGCGTGACGGATACCGGGATCGAAACAATCGCGTACCATTGCCATTCTCTTCACGGTCTGCTGCTAGCAAATACAAGTGCCATCACGGACCGGTCCCTCATCGCACTTGCCATGATGCGGCTCCCATTACAAACCGTCGACTTGTGTGGCAACACAAACATCACGGAGAACGGCATCCACGTGCTTTGCTGGACTTGCCAAACGATCCACGAGCTGCGGTTGAAAGGTTGCGGTCGGCTGTCGTTCGCGACGCTCCAACGTGCCAGTAAGTGTCTGCCACTCACTCGCGTGCCCATAGCTCCAACACTGTCACAGGCCATGGCATCCGGCGGAAGCACCAACTCTGTCAGCGCCGTACTTACACCACTCGCGCCACGCCATTTGTCACTCATTCAACTGCTGGTTGCGCGGTACGAAAGTGCTTGTGTCTTACAAGCGAAGTTCCGACGATGGAAGCAGAAAGAAGCATCGACACTGTTCCTCGCGAGGCGCAAATTCCAGCGAGAGACACGAGCCGCCCGTAAAATCCAGAAATGTATCCGTGGCTTTTTATCGTGGCGAAAGTATTTCCGAATGCTTCAGCTGGAACGCAATTTGAGTCAAGTCGTGTACGTGCAAGCCCATATCAAGGGCAACCAAAGCCGCCACCGCACAAGAATCTTCAAGTTCACGGCCCACCACGCCGCGAAAATAATCCAGAGAAGCTACCGCCCTCACTATATGGTGCGTATGCGCGTCCGTCACGCACATGCGGTGACGATTCAGCGCATCTACCGTGGCCACAAAGGTCGCCAAGCATTCCACGACAAACAACAAGAAAGACGACGCACTTGTGCTGAACAAATCTGGAAATGGTACCGTAAATGTCTCCATCAACGGCAAACAAGCGCAAGCGCCAAATGGCTTGTCCACAAGATCCACAATATCCAAGGCCAATGGCGCAAGTACATGAGACGCAAGAACTTGACGTATTATCTAAACTACTATCGCCATCGTGTGACGTTGATCCAGAAACGATGGCGAGGCTTTTCCACACGACGCCGTGTCCGGCTACAACGAATCCAATGGACAGCGGCAGCTATTGTGATCCAGAGAATCTACCGTGCGCATCGCATCCGGTGTATCGTGCATTTGTATCGCTGGAAGGCAAACGACAACGCTGTACTGATCCAGAAAACCTGGAAGCGCTTTGCAAACCAGAAAAAGTACCATACAAATCGGAAACGCATCATCCACAGCCAGCGGATGGCTCGATATGCGATCGCTGTCTACAAGCTACGACGTGTCGTGTACGCGGCTTTATCACGACATAGAAACCAGACCGCTCTCGCAATCCAGCGTGTTGTGCGGGGCCATTTCGGTCGACGACGTGCGGTACTGTTCCGCAAGATCCGCAACGCTGTGGCCAGTAAAAAGGGCCAGAATGCGTCGCAAGCGTGGATGCGGCAAGGCTTTATCCGAAACGGGGCAGCGATTCGACTTCAACGGTTCCTTCGCCAGTACCAAGCGAGACGCAAGATGCTTCAAATCAAGAAATGGCGACGCGTTGTAGCATCTCGGTGCTTGCAGCGGTACATGAAAGACTGGATCCGCCGTTTGAAACTACAACGCAAACGAGAAGCTCAGCGCCATGGCTCGATCACTGTGCAGCGTGTGTACCGTTGGTACGTTGGCCGCGTGGCTTTCCAACAAGAAAAGCATCGCCAGGATTGTGTGAAAAGCGCGAGGCTCTTGCAGCGCGTGTACCGTGGCGTGGTCGCACGTCGCATGTACAGGCAATTGAGAAAAGAAATGGTCGCCGCGGCAAGGATGTTACAGCGCGCGTACCGTGGCCGCAACACACGCAAGCTGTATGAGATCGCACAGGCCACCGCGGCATTGAAAGCGAAAGAAAAATATGAAAAGTCCATTTTGGGCAGGATCGATGCCAAGCGGAACCCGATGGATGAACTGTACAGACGTGCGAAGCTGCCAAAGGAAAAAGAATTGTTCCAGAAACTCCATGAAAAATGGGACGCCAATCGGGTTTCCCAAGAACGAGCCGTGCGCAAGATCTCGAGAGAGTACAAGAGCCACGTGTGGCCAGCGACCCAAGAGCTTGTGGGGAACCATTTGAATGTACGCAAGAAGTTGTACGGTGTGACCGAGAATGTGTACGTGTCGCATCGAGAATATTTGGAGCGGCAAGAACGGCAAGCACAATTGACAAACGAGCTGGTGGATTTGCATCTCCGTGTGCGCAAATGCCAACAGGCACTGCGCGATGCAGTGGCCAGTCAACGCATGCTGGACGGGAAGGACGTGATGGATATCTTGAGCAGCTTCAAGCTGTTGGAATCCGCCGTGACCAATCAAGTGGAGTGACCCAGGAATGCCAGTATCGGTTAATAGATCAAGCCCACCAACTGTTCTTGCGCACCCATGGATCCACATCCATGCTGTATTGCAGCAAATGCCGCACAATATCGGCGACTATCCATCTGTATGTAATAATTGGGGGGTTTCATGGGCATTGTCGGCGTCGTTCGAGTCAAAATCATTCTTCGCGACGGAGAATCTGCAGGAGATTCCCGTTGACCTGTATCGGTAGGTACCGACCGGACAGCACGGCTCAGCTCAGTAGTGCGCGCGAGAAGGAAGTGATGCTCATGATCATGGGCCATTTCTTCATTTCTTCCCTTCGAGTGCGACGCACAGTGCGTGGCAATTGGGTCCGTTGGATCTGTCGACATGGCTGCCTTTATGCGACGAGTTACACCACATGATATGGGTGCATCATTTTCCAGTTTGCGTCACAACGTTGAACCAATTTCTATAGGATGGAGTATAGTTTCAATATAAGGTATGTATCTAACAGACGAAGATCGAAGTAATTCCCTACTCTACCGTGAAATAGAAAAAGGTCTATCACTCGACCTTGATTTGGATATGGGGTCAGTGACTCCAGTCGCGCAGCATCGACACGACAACAACACAAAAACATCCAGACCCCACGACGCACGTACCTTGGATCTGGGAGTGTACAGTGTACAGCTGCTCCCGATTGGTCCGCGGGTGGACCGTCCGCCTTTTCCACTTCGGTTCCAGTGGAGCCGACAAACCTGACTTGCGTCAGCCAACTCAAACTCAATCTCAGGTGACAAAGTCGGAATTCATGCCCCCAGCATGACCAATCAGGTGGATGTGAGCTGAAGCAACCTCTTCATGGCACACGTCAGTGAACAAAGGACGGTCGCCGCACCACACTCACAGTCAATCCAGCAAAGAGGAGGCAAAAGCCGCCAAAACCGCCAACACCTCGCAGCACCGGAGAGCAATTCACCACCAACGACACTCCAACAACGCACCAACAAACAAAACGGCACTCCTTTTCTTCCGACTGTCGTCGTCCCCTCGAGAAAAAAATTGCTCCACCCCACACAAGACATAAAGCGTATCCACACCAACATCTTGTTGTTCAGAGTTGGCTTCTTTCCTGTTCTTGATCACTCAAGATCAACAAAAACACCAACACCCCCAACTCATTTTCCAACTTGCTCCAAGTGTTTCGCCAACGACTGTTCACCAACGTTTTGTGGTCACAAAAATCCAGCAAAATCTAAACAAATCCAGCAACAAAAAATGCCGTACGAAAGTTTTCCATCGGTCCATACGCTGACGATCCGAGGGCTCGTGCAAGACTCGGCAACTGGCGCATGGCGGTTTCTTATCCACGTCAAACGCACCAGCGCCGACGCCTACAGCCGACCGTACGTGTACGCCATTCGCCGCACGTACGCCGACTTCAAGCGGCTCCACATGGCCATTTGTCCAACCATCGCGCTGTTGCCAAAGCTGCCTGCGGACTCGCTTTTCTCCTTTTTTGTTGGCGAAACGCAAACTGTGCTTCAAAAGAAACGCGTGACGCTCGAAGCGATTCTCAAGGCCATTGAAAGCCACCCGCAAGCAAATATTTCGCCTGCCTTTTTGGAATTCCGAAAACTATGAACAGTTCAGTGACGCGCCCCCGTCCCCCGCTGGAAGCTTTCGAGATTTCAGTGCCAGCTACGAACTCCACAAGAGGTCCCACAACCACCAAGTGCTGGCCACATCATCATCGTTATCAGCTGCATCATCATCAGCGTCAGTGAGCCACGCCGCGGGCGCGCAAATGTTTGCTGGCAAGAAAATCCAGCGCCGAAACTCGACGCTACTGCCCATGCGGTCCCATCTCACACCACCACCACCGCCGCTGAGCGACGGCCATGGCCATGACAACGGCATGTCGCGCCAGCGCCGCCATACCATTGAAGCCGACTCGGAAAACCGCGTCGAGCTGCGGTACAGTCAATTGTAAATAAAAATGAAGTGTGGTACAGAAGGGGACTGTACCAAAGAAGAAGATGAAGTAGAAGAACATAAGTGTATCCAAGCCAGAACAAGAAGTTGAAGTAAGTGAAAGTGTACTGGTACCGGAAATATCGTGAACCATAAAATAGGTGGAAGTAAAAAAAAAAAGAGTTGAAGTTTTGATGAGCACTTTTACTTCTTTTGCTCATCAGCGACAGCCTGAAGCCCTGCATGGAGCTTGCGGATGACGCGGAGAACATGCGGCACGGAGCGGTAGCCGAGCCCCCAGTTGGTCTTGCCACCATCCACTTCCACACACCGTTTTGGCGTGATATCTTCCCAGAAATTGGCGATCAATACCCTCGCATACTCGAGCGTCGCCAGCTGGAAGTGTCTTTGAAAAGCCTCAAAAGGGTACTTGGCATCCAGCTCTGTGCCGCCAAGCACGTGGTCGCCCAGTGCGAGCCGGAACCGGTTGTAGTAGTATTCAAGCAGCTGCGTTTCTCCTGGGCCATCCAGAGCCTCGATACTGACCGAAGTGTTGAGCAAATTGGCGACATCCAGTACGCCGAGCCCGAGCCCGGCCCATTGCCAGTCAAACGCGGTCACGTGGCTCGTCTCGGCATCGAAAAACATATTGGCGGTCTTGAAATCGCCATGGACAAGTCCTTTGTACTGGTGGAACGCATCACTTGGAGCGCCAAAGAGCTGGTGACTGATATACGCCGCATTTTCCACCATACGGTCACCCAGTGTTTCCAGTTCGTTTCCAATGGTCACCCCACTGGCGAGCAGCTCTTCTTGGAAAGCCACAAGGACTCCTTTCCACACACGTGGTGCATTATCCAGTTCGTCTTGGCCTCGCTTGGCAAACGACCACCAGCAGCCCGATGGCCATAGATACTCCTTCACGGTCGCATGGACAGCTGGTGACGTGATGGCCGAGGCATGCAAGACAGCAAGGTAGTCGAGTGCATGGTGCGTGGCGTCTTTGCTGAGACAATCTCGAGCCACGAGCCGGTTCTTCGTATCAGAAGGCGCCAGCACATTCTCCAGCATCACGAGGAACCCATCGCCTGTCTCTTTCTCTTCCTTCTCCTGGCCGTCAGGGCCGTGTGGGTCTGTGCGGAACTGGACACTGAGAGGCTTGATGAGGCGGATATCCTGGCCATCAGCCAGAAGGAGAAGCGGGTACACGCTCGCGTAGAATTTGGCTTCACAACGGTACGAAAACAGATCCCGCTGCCACTGGCGTTCGCCACGTGATGGAAGTTCTTCTTTCACGTATCTCTTGAGGAAAATATGCTTTTCTATGATTGAAGGAACCGAGCCTTCGGAGGAGCCTTGGAGCTCAAGCACGAGCCTTGCGACGATGGACTGCTTGCCTCTCAGAATGGATCCTTCTTCCACACGACACGAACGGACGCGAGACGAAGGGAAAATGTGTTCCTCAAGCCACTTGGGCGTCATGAGCACTTGCCCATCCAATGACCTACGTTGGATAGATTTCTATGAGTATTTTTTTGGTGGTTTATTATCATTTGTTTAATTAGAAAAATACGCAGTGGTGGTAGCTGACCTCATGACGTTGACTTGTTCCATGGTGTGGCGAAGGTTTGTTTCCACTTGTGGCTGCAGCGTCGCGATGAGTCCGTGGGCATTGTCGTAGTCCGTGGCCGTATCATCCTTTGGGTCGTACGTGTAGGGTTTTCCGTACTGGTCCACGAGCCGCCCACCAATCGCTTCCAATAGTGGCTCCACGGCACAAATATCCCATCGTTTGGTCGCGTTGCGGAACCGGAAGAACGCGTCGCATTCGCCTGTGATGACGCTCATGACCATGGTGCCCGTGGCGCCACCATATTGGACATGCGAGGGCTTGAGTGTGTCCAGTGCCTCGTTGACCAGCGGGCAGTTTGTGCCCGAGGTCATGATATGGAGCGCGCGCTGTGGGAAAACAAGCGGCGGCCGCTGCTGGCGCACGTGGTGGCCGTTGAGAAGCCCTGGACGGTGGGTCGTCTTGATGAGCCCGATGCCCGGACCACCTACAGAGAACAAGAAGATCCAGTGAGTGTTAAGGTGGCTATGACACAGACGAGACAGCAGACAGCAGACGTACCCCAGAGTGTTTCGCCGTTGTTGGCGCCGTGGAAGGGCAAGTGCATGACGCCTGCGATGGGTCGGCGCTTGTACGCGATGCCTAACAGCACCGAGACTTCTTGGTATTTTTTTTCGGCAAATTTCTTGGTGCCATCCAGTGGGTCCATCCAAAGCACCAGCTCATTGGGATCCAGATCACCAGCGAATTCCTCTGGTATATTGGTGATTTGCACGTCCGTGAGCAGGCTGCGCACATCGGCAAACACGGCATCGCGTGGCTCTGGAAGGTCCAAATCGCCTTCTTCGCCGACGATTTGCAGTTGCGGCCACAGTGCACGCAACGCATGGATCATGCGCTGCTGGCCGCGGCGGTCCGCGATGGTCTGTGGGTCGTACTTGTCGGCGGCCTTGTTGACCATGCCCAAGTCCACATTCTGCGCCACGACCTCACGGATCACTTCACCGGCAAGCCAACCGGCCGAGACACACGCCGCGAGCAGCTCCTTGAGTCGCAACGGCGGAGAGGAGGACGACGACGACGACGACGCACAAGGAGGAGATTGTGGCTGGGTCTGCGTCATGGCTGGTACAGTATGGGGTTTCTCTGGTGGGGATGGCGCTGTGGAGGACGGCAGGCAAGAGAAGAACTGCTTTGGGCTTGGTGATTGCGGTGCTGCTTGTTTTTTTTTTTGAGTTTCTTGTTTGGAGCTCACAGTCGTCGACAACCTCACCAGATGGTGACGCAGTGACCCAACAAAGTCCGAGTCGCCAGTCATTGACCGAGGCCGCGTCACTGATCCAGAACGTGTTTTCATTGGTGGAAAGAAATTAGTTTTGAATTGTTTCATTGGATGAAAAGTGGGAATTGGCGAGCAGGGGTGAAGTTTGTTTGACTCGGACTCAGAATCTTACCAGTACCGACCTTGAGGCATGATTGAGGATTGAGATTGAGCAGGGGTGAAGTTGCAGAGCGTCGCCCAGAACGCTACCGGTATCGTACGATCCTCGGAATCTCCCGTTGTTGATGTACCGTGCACCTGTTTACATAGTATCCAGCACATCCGCAGACATCCCTTCTGCAATTGGTCCTCATTGTGCTTGGCATCCTCCAAGAATCTTGACACCAAGATGCATGGGGGTGGATGACTCCACTGCTTTGGTAGCACTGCAAGTTGCAGGACAACAACTTTTACGACCACTGCAACTTTGAGTGCCAACGACAACAGTTTCGTTTCGGAGGAACCACCAACAGCAAGTTGCTGTTGGTTCCCAAAACGAAAAACATAAAAAAACGGTTTCGATGCTGAACGTACAAGGGGCTTCCATTTTGCATCATCCCGTCAAAATGCGTTCTTCAACATCATGTTGCTTCCACCAATTACGGGTATAATAGTACAGTATGGATATGTTCAGAGTAGAAATACAGAACGGATCTTGATATTGGTATTGGTACATCTCTATGGTTCTTCCAACTGGTGACGTAGTGTACAGTCTCTATGTGTCGGAAATGTCCGATCTTGTTTTGTTGCTACAGTGGGTACTGGATATGCGGTGGTCTCCCAGCGAAGCGAACGCGTTTGCGCGCGCTCCAGAAGTGGGTATTGGTGGAAATGCCCTGTAGGCGAGGCTCCTGTGGAGTGGCGTCGCTGGTGGGTGGAGCGGAGCAAACCCGTGGCCTTCTAGTGAGCTCTTGAGGAGCTCAAGCGATCATTCTGGATATGCTTCGCTTTTATGAGGAGACCATAGTCGACGACCGCGAGCGGTTCAGTGTTGTCCAACAAGGGCTGGACGTGTTGCGAATCGAGCCGACGCACTTGCCGCTGTTGTACAGTGGTGGCATGACCTTGGCGCTGAGCGACTCGTGGCCAATGAACTCGAGCACTTCCGGCAGGTCCTTGGCCACAGCGTGGTTGAGCACGTCCAGTAAAATGCGCTCCAGCACTTGCTTGCGCGTCTTGAGCAGCTCTTGATTGTCCGCCATGAGAAGCGTCATGAGACCATCGGCTGGCAGGGGCGTCAACGCCTCGCCCATGATCGGTTGTAGTGTGGAATGGAGCTGCTTGAACTCGCTGAATCGCCGCGTGATGACGTACTCGTGGCTGAACCCGTGGTGGTCAGTCTCTTCGTCGCCACAGTGCGGCGCGTCCAGATCATCGCTCAGACGCGTGTTGCCGCGCTGCACGCGCACCACGTACATCCACGCCTGGGTCGCATCGTCCTGGATGACGTCGGTGATCTCCACAAGCTGAGCCGACGCGAAGCTTTCGTATGGCATGATGGATGGAGTAGTTGGGAATATGTTGTCGTGTGGTTTGAGAAGCACGGATGAAATGTGGAAATGAAATGACCAGGCAACCGCCTCGAGGCAACAACGACGCTGCGTTCGCTGTTTGGTCATGCGCTGTACCCATTTCTGTACAGACAGCCCTCCAATGTCGGTCGCTCTTCGCGGGTGGCGTCAGATCGTGCCCGCTCGCTCTCTCTTGTTCCTTGGCTGCTCTTGTTCCATCCTGAAATTGCGCACTCTCGAGGGTTGGGGCTTCCAAATCCAGGAGGATGCAACAACAAAGAGTTGGGCTTGGCTTTGTTCTGGGCACATATTTTCTGGAACTTTTGACTGGGTCGCGGTAGGTACCGGTAAAGGCGCACTCTGGGCTGCAGGGTGTGGCACAACAACAAAATTTGTTGGGTTTTTTGGTGCCACAAGTTCCAGGTTTATTGCCAAGAAATTTTATTTTCTTGGATTTTTGCTTGGCTGATGCTGAATCCAGATTTCCAATCTGAATTTCTTTCAGCTTGTTTTTCATTGGTTAACAGAATGATCAGTTCAGCCATTCTTCTCTATACGCCAGAACCCAGTTATCCTCGATCACATGTCAGGGTTGTGACCTGTCGCCACCGGACTGGACCAAAAAGAAATTGGTTGCTCAGCCTGAGAATTCAGAGGTCTTGACAAGGGTGTTGCAGGGGCAGAGAAAAGAGCCGCCAAAATGACGCCAGTCTGTGAGTAGCGCACATAGGGTCTGAAATGTTTTGGTATCAGCTTGCATCATGTACCGGTACCGGTAATATCCAGCACCAGTATTGGCCACTGCACCATGCCGTGCGTACGTTGTTCAATTGCCCCTGGAGGGAGGGGAAGCGGCGCATTTTGAAGTTTGGAGTGCCGCCGTTGTTCCGTAAAAATGAATCGAATGATGCGTATGTGGAAGCCATGGCATCATTTTTAGTTCTGCCGGATGCATGGCCGGTTTCGTATTTATAGAGGTTCAACAGCTCGGTGGTGTGTTGAGGATGAACCACCGTGAAACGTTCGCAAGTCATTTGTTTGTCAACAGGAAAACGCTTTGCATCCTAAACTGTCCCGACTTTTCCCATTCTGTCATGGGAGAATGGGAGAATCACCCATGCTGACAGCAAAAATGTTTTCCTAAAGTTTGAGTTTTGAGGTCGCAAAACACGGTACAATTTTGGTTCCACAGGCGACCTTTCAAGATCCTGGAATGGGAACGGTTGGTGTTCTTCGATTTTTTCTTCAATTTTAGCAAGGATTTCCACGGAATGTTTTGGTGCTTTGCTTCACGTGTGTTTCGGGAGGATGCGCTTGTGCACACTTGCGCTTCTAACGCGGACCAAGATGCCGCCTGAGCACAGGCTGACAGGCGATCTGTGGGCCACTGACAGTGGTACAGTACATGTAGATGCGCGTGGTCGAGCAATTGCCTTTTGAACATGGTGCCACTTCAAGATGAGCTGCTCAACAAGAGGAGGAGCTCTCGCATTGAAGTCGGCAGTTCTCGAAATTAGTTTGCGAATCTCTTGGCTCTACAATGCTGCAGACTGTGGTATTATTCCAAAGTCCACAAATGCTATTACAGTACGATTTTAGGTGTTAATAATCCAAGGCCCACAAAAGAGTCTATGCCCACGTCGCCAACGCCGCCATGCTAAAGATGCCTGATCCGAAAAGCAAAATCTTCTCGCCTGCTGGCACATCGTGCGTGCCATGGTGGTCGTCCGACATCTCGTGGAACGCAAGG